>SJYA01001198.1:2971539-3006714 GCA_006410615.1 Neotragus moschatus
CATTAGCATAGTCAGTCCTGAATCAGTTACTGACAAGAGGAAATGAGGTTCTCATTATCGCCTTAATACAATGTCAGTTCACCCCCTAGAAGTGGATGAGGGACCCACCCATCTGAGCCTGTTGGTGTTTTGTATCTGATCATATCAGTGTTTTGTCATTGTGGAGAGGGGCAGGCCGATGGGTAGACGATCAGTAGTATATGCCAGATATAATGATATAGTTACGTTGTAATATTTTCCATATCTCATATAAGAAATATTCCTATTCAGATACCATTTTAATATTTTAACCTTTAAAAGAGAGGCATGTAACCTGAGAAGCACATTATCCTATGTGTGCTAGTTTGTGGTTGGTATAGGAACCCGATGTTTTGGCTGTAATTTAATGTATTAGCTGCTTAGTGTCCTTTCCTTCTGAGATTAAGCTTCTCAGTGATGTTACATAATTTTAGCAGTAGTTTCAAATTCTTTATATTTAATTAGTACTTGTTCTCCTAGGTGGCTTCTCCACTGTTTTCCTGGTGCGGACTCATGGTGGACACCGTTATGCATTGAAGCGAATGTATGTCAATAACACGACAGACCTCAACATTTGTAAAAGGGAAATTACAATTATGGTAAGTGAGAGTAATTCCGTTTGAAAAACTTGTGTTTTCTTTCAGTTTTGCAGCATAACATTAACCAGCTTTTAGGCAAGCTGCTTATTGGCTCACGCACATCTTGAAAACTTTTGGAGTGTACTCTTTAAAGCCACACTTAGGGCTAAATACAGCCAACTACTGCCCCTCCTCCTTTGCTTATAGTAGTTCAACAGGGAGGCTTCTCTGCCTTTTTTTTTTTTTTTTCCTATTTAAAATACATTTTAATTACAGAATATTCTGAGAATAGAAAAATTGAGAGGACTAGTGAGTACCACTTCACCCCTACTCGACTTGAGAATCAAAAGCTTACAGATACAGTTGAAGCCTGTCCACTCCTCTCCAGCTCCATCTGTACGCTGCCATCCTCACCAGGAAGAAGCCCTTAGCCAGAGTTTGGTGCTTATCATCCCCAAGGGTATTTAATAAAAGTATGTGCTTGTATTCACAGGCAAAAGTTAGTTTTGCTTTTCATTTTAAAAACCATGCTGTAGAATTGATTTTTTTGTGTAGGTGTGTACTCTAGTTATGTGGTAAGGTATGCTTCAGTAAGGAAAAATTTTCTCCTTAAATATTAGGAAAAGTGAAAAATACTCTGAAAGTGAAGTCGCTCAGTCGTGTCCGACTCTTTGCGACCCCATGGACTGTAGCCATTAAAGACAATTTCAGTCATTCAGGTAACTAGACTAGCCAGTTCAAGAAACTGGAGAATAAGAGCTTCCTTCTTGTCTAGAGTGGCCTACTGTCAGTGCTGTGCGTAGTTTCTTATTCTTGTTCCCCCTCCTCCTCTCTGTTCTCCTCCTCTTCCTCCTCCTCATGCATTCTTTATCAAGTGCTAATATATATATTTAATGTTTTTGTTTTATTGTGTCAGAATTCACACAATATACATTTTGTACTTCACATTTTAAAGTGAACAATTCAGTGGTATTGAATGCATTCACAGTGTTGTGTACAGACTGCCCCTATTGTTCTAAAGCATTTCATCCCTCCAGAAGGAAATGCCTGGCCATGAAGCATTAACTCCCATCCCACTCTTGTTCAGGGCCTGGCAACCACCCAGGCTATGTTATTTCTCTATGGATTTGTGTCTTTAGGATATTTTATATCCATGGAATCATGCGGTATGTGACCTTTTGTGTCTGGCTTCTTTTCACTTAGTATGTTTTTAAGATTCATCCACATTGTAGCACTTATTAGCCCTTGATTCCTTGTTATGGCTGAATAATATTCCATAATATATGCTGTGCATATATATCAAAATTTGTTTGTTCATCTATTGATGGACTTTTAAAAAACCATTTTGTTGGTCATTTGGGCTGTTTCTACTTTTGGCTATTGTGAGTGTTGTTATATATATATGTATATATATGTATTTGTTTGAGTATTTATTTTCAGTTCATTTGCTATATATCTAAGAGTGGACTTGCTGGGTCTTAGGATAATTCCACGTGTAACTTTTTGAGGAGCCATTAAACTGTTTTCTACAGCAGATGAACCATTTTATAGTCACACTAGCAGTGTAGGAGGGTTCCAGTTTTTTCACTTCCTTGTCCTGTCAGTCCTCCCCGACTGCCAAGAGGGGGATTTTCTTATTTTGGATCAACATTTCTATCAACACACATGTGGTTTGATCCTTTTTGTTTTAAGGATCAGGCGCTTTTATACAACATGACTTACCTGAATTCTGCTTTTATTGTCTCTATTCCTCAGCTAGGCTAGAGTTGATTACACTTTGAGACTTGCTTTTTTTTCAGGTAAGGCTGTTAGTCAAAGAGGGAAAAGGTTTACTCTGAGATAACAGGAAACCTTAGACTGTTTTCGACCTTGAGCACAGATATGTTACTATTATATTGTAATAGTTCCTTCAATAGAATTTGTTTAAGTTTGAGAGATATAAAACATAGTCATCATCAATCTCAGTTAACACTCAGATCTTATACTTTGAAAGAAGATAGTTTGGTGAGATAAGCAGTTGTCTTCCAACCATTTTTTGATGACTAATCCTCCATTTATGTTTATTTGTGAATTATTCACATGTTCAACTGCCATTAGCTAAAATCTCAAATTATATTGCATAGTTAAAACTGAATTTTTTTCTTTAATGATAGTGGATGTAATTTATTTTAAACAGTATTCTTGATAAGAGTTTCTAAATTTAAAGACAAAATGAATTTAGATCCTTATTGTTTTTAACCTTATTGTATATTGATGATTGTTTTATCCTAGGAGCAAAGTGTCAGATTTCCCATTTTCTTCGTATTTCCTTGTACTCGTTATGCTAGTACTGTATTTAATCTATAGTTTCTTTATAGGAATCCTGTTTAGCTACTTGTTTATATTTTAGGTTATTTAGTTGACAGTACATACATTCATAAATTCTTTTAACTAGGTGGATATAAATTGCAGTCTGTTGTAGAGAAAACAGACAAATGAGAGTATAGTTGTTAGTTTATGAACTAACAATTCATATTTTAAAATAAAATATGAATTTAAAATGCCATATAAAATCTGGTATTTTATTCTTGAGTCCCAAAGTGCTATCTTGTGTCTTCACTTTTGAAGAGTATTGTTTTGAATGAACCAAAGTGATGTCTTTCTTCTCCACTGAATTTAAAAATGAATATTCGTTATCTTTCTGTCTATTAGAAAATGACAGTCATGTGTAACTAAACTTTCCATTGAAACTGCAGAAATTTTTTAAAACACATCAGATTCCATACTTAAATTTTACTTTTTGAAATTCCTTAAATATATTAAACTTCAAATCATTAACAATAGATGTTTAAAATACATGTTTTCCAGTTTTTAAAATTTTATTTTTTGCAGAAAGAGCTATCTGGTCACAAAAATATCGTGGGTTATTTGGACTGTGCTGTAAATTCAATTAGTGATAATGTATGGGAAGTGCTTATCTTAATGGAATATTGTCGAGGTAAGTATTTCTCTGCATTTGTTTTATGCCCAAAGAATTTGCTCATAAAATGGGTTATTAGGTATCTTGGTTTATCCCTGGACAGCTGTTATCTAATTCTGGACACTCATTGCACCTCATCTTTAATTATTTGTCTAATTAAGGAATGCTGTTGAAAAATAATTTATAATATTGTTGCTTTGGTGATATGAACACATGTAAATGGACAATTAGAAAAATGCCTTTGGATTTAAAATAGGAAATATAAGCAATTACATTTCCTGATCCCTGTACATTTCTTTTATAGTCTAACCAAGAGGAACATGCTGTGTCCATATTAGTATTATAGGGTTTTTCCAGAATGCTACTATGTTATCCTTGAGCATATTGAATGTAATAAATTTAAAGGATACATTTCGATCTATAATTTTTATAAATTTATGTGGTCTTTTGTAAATATCAGACGATAGAAAACTACTTTTTATTTAGATCTAATGTGGTATTTTCAAAGAAATATTTACTTGTAGAGTATACTTAAGAATTATAATCAAAGTCTTGATTTTTTTTTTTTTTAAACTTTAACATGTGAAGGGGTCAACTAGTTAATTACCTGCAAACTTGCCTTCTTCCCCCCATGCACACCTGGCCTCCCCCAGACTGTAACTGGCAGTTTGAGATCTAGGGAGACGTGTTTTATGTTTGATTCTGTTAAAACAGTTATGATTGTTAACTATCATACCAGGAACACTGGTCAGTTCCTGAAGTTTGGAGGAGGAGGAGGAGGAGGATGGTGATGGTAATTGAAAAGATTTAGTCTTACTTGACTCCAGTCTTGTAAGAAGGGAAGGACAGAGGAAAATGAAGTGAATCAGTATTATAATATCTGTTGTGATATGTTTGTAACTTATATAAACAATTAGATATTTTTGTGATTGTTCTTCCTTATTTTTATCTTCTCTACTGTAAAGCATTATGATCCCTTGAAGGAGACAATGCTGATTTTCCTTACTTTCTTGAATTCTAGCATTTAAGGTGCTAATTCTTAGCTTGATTAGAGTTGACTAATAGCCCTTGACTATTGATAACTTTTTAAAAATAATTGAGCATAATCATAACCCTGAATGAGTTTAATGAAAATTATCATTCAGAAGACATTTTAAAAGGGGAACCAAACGAGCTTCAGTTTTTAAGGAAGTGAGTATGTGGGGGGGCTAGTGGTACAGTCTGTGGCAGATGAAATTTAATTATCTTATAAAAAATAAAGTCACATCAGCATTTAAATAAGATGATAGGTTGCACTGTTTGGCATTTTAAATTAAATGGTAATGAGTGCAATCTCAGAAACATGAAGATTGTTGAGGCTAGAAAAATGGTGACTTTTTAAATTTTAATCATGAAATTGGGCAGAGTATAAAAGTTTTGTTTAGGGGATGATATCTGTTTGAAAAATATGTAAAGATTTGAAAGTTACTGACATTTTACTTTAAAAGACCTTCAGTCTTCAGCAATGTTTGCTTTTTGGATATGATTTTTAAATTTTTCATTAAAATAATTTTACTTTAATGTCTTATTGTTGCTCAGTTGTGTCTGACATTTTGCAGGCTGAAGCACACCAGGCTTCCCTGTCCTTCACTGTCTCACAAGAGTTTGCTCAAACTCATGTCTGTTGAGTTGGTGATATCATCCAACCATTTCATCCTCTGTCATCTTCTTCTCCCGCCTTAGTCTTTCCCACCGTCAGGATCTTTTCCAGCGAGTCAGCTCTTTGCATCAGGTGGCCAAAATATTGGAGTTTCAGCTTCAGCATCAGTCCTTCCTATGAATATTTAGGGTTGATTTCCTTTAGGATTGACTGGTTTGATTGCCTTGCTGTCCAAGGGACTCTAAAGAGTCTTCTCCAGCACCATGATTCAAAGGCATCAATTCTTCCGGCTCAGCCTTTTTTATTGTCCAGCTGTCACATCCGTACATGACTACTGGAGAAACCACAGCCTTGACTGTTCAACATTTGTGGGCAAAGTAGTGTCTCTGCTTTTTAATTTGCTATCTATTTAGAAGACTTCTGTTTTGAATAATTAAATTTCATTTGTTTCTACATTTGAAGTGCGGCTCAGATAGAGCTTTTAGTTTTTTCTGGGAACTTAAATTTTGTAATTCAAGGCTTCTAACCCAAAGATCTCTAAAGGGAAAAAATACTGACTAACTCTTTGCTTAAAATTTATTCTACTCATTAAAATATTGAAAGTTTGCAAGAGGTAGAATGAATTAAAGGTTATGATTTCTTTAACTGAAATGATAGTTGAATAACGTGAATGTTGTTGTTCAGTCGCTAAGTTGTGTCTGACTCTTTGCGACCCCATGAACTGCAGCATGCCTGGTTTCCCTGTCCTTCACTATCTCCTGGAGTTTGCTTACATTCATGTCCATTGAATCGGTGATGTCTAACCATCTCATTCTCTGCCGCCCTCTTCTCCTCTTGCCCTCAATCTTTCCCAGCATTAGGGTCTTTTCCAGTGAGTTGACTCTTCATATCAGGTGGCCAAAGTATTGGAGCTTCAGCGTCAATCCTTCCAATGAATATTCAGGATTGATTTCCTTTAGGATTTACTGGTTTGATTTCCTTGCAGTCTAAGGGACTCTTAAGAGTGTGTGTGTGTGTGTGTGAGTTGCTCAGTCATGTCTGACTCTGTGACCCTATAGACTGTAGCCAACCAGGCTTCTCTGTTTGTGGAATTCTTCCAGGCAAGAATACTGGAATCTGTAGCCATTCTCTTCTCCAGGGGATCTTCCTGACTCAGGGATCAAACCCAGGTCTCCTGCATTGCAGGCAGATTTTTTTCCCATCTGAGCCATCAGAGAAGCTTGAATAATATGAATAAACACCAGTAAACCACTTCTTTTACTGTTTAATTTTTGCATAAAATGAGCCAGGACATTTGACAAAGTATGGAGAAAATTGCTGCACAGTCAGGTGCCTCAGTCTTATATGAGATACTTTGAACAAATTATAACCAAATAGACCTGAGTTTTATCAAAATTGAGGATTCATGGGCAAAATTAGTGTTTTTTTCCTCTGCTTTAAAGTTCTAAGGAAAAACTAGCTATTTCAGAAAACATATGAGAATGCTATTTAGACAGTAATAATAGAAGGAACAAGTATGTATGCACCTTCTTCAGTTCAGGCACTCAGTTGTATCTGACTCTGTGACCCCATGGACTTCAGCACACCAGGCTTCCTGTCCATCACCAATCCCCAGAGCTTGCTCAGACTCATGTCCATCGAGTCGGTGATGCTATCCAACCATCTCATCCTGTGTCATTCCCTTCTCCTCCTGCCTTCAGTTTCCCAACAGTGGGTTCTTTTCCAGTGAGTCAGTTCTTTGCACCAGGTGGCCAAAGTATTGGAGTTTCAGCTTCAGCATCAGCCCTTCCAATGAACATTCAGGACTGATTTCCTTTGGGATTTGATTTTGCAGTCCAGGGGACTATCAAGAGTCGTCTCTAACACACAGCGTGAAAGCATCAATTCTTTGGCACTCGGCTTTCTTTATAGTCCAACTCTCACATCTACATATGACTACTGGAAAAACCATAGCTTTGACTAGAGGGACCTTTGTTGGCAGAGTAATGTCTCTGCTTTTTAATATGCTGTCTAGGTTTGTCATAGCTTTTCTTCCAAGGAGCAAATGTCTTTTAATTTCATGGCTGTGGTCACCATCTGCAGTGATTTTGGAGCCCCTCAAAATAAAGTCTGTGATCGTTTCATTTGTTCCCCCATCTACTTGCCATGAAGTGATGGGATCAGATGCCATAATCTTAGTTTTTTGAATGTTGAGTTTTAAGCCAACTTTTTCACTCCTCTTTCACTTTCATCAAGAGGCTCTTTGCTTCCTGCCATAAGGGTGGTGTCATTTGCATATCTGAGGTTATTGATATTTCTCCCGGCAATCTTGATTGCAGCTTGTGCTTCATCCAGCCCAACATTTCTCATGATGTACTCTGCATAGAAGTTAAATAAGCAGGGTGGACAATATGCAGCATTGATGTACTCCTTTCCCAATTTGGAACCAGGTGTTTTTCCACACACCTTCTTACACATTACAAAATAACAGACATTCATTTATTCAAACTTATTAAAGGAAAGTTTCAAACTGAAACACAAGTTTGCCTTTTTAAATTTCCATACTTCCCATTTAGGTTAGAATGTTTTCTGAATGAATCATGTATTTGTATTCTGAGATATGATAGTAAACTTTCTCTTAGTATAGGAAGTGTCACCATTATGCTATCAGTTATTGTCGTCCACTCAATGCTTAATAACTCTCTCAGGGCTTGTTGGTGTGGCTGTTTGACTTTGGTAAGTTACTCTGCCCTGGTAAGTTATCTCTTAACCTGGTTTAGAACATTAGTCTCTTACACATCTCTTTTTCTCTCTTGTGATTCCTCCACCCCCCAGTCAAGATCTTTTCAAAATGAGATCAGGAAGTTTCCTTGATTCTCAAGATAAAATCTAAAATTTCTCTCTCTCTTATCAGTATCATCTTATTTTACTCTCTTCTTAATATTTTCTAGACCATACGCACGTTGGTTTTCTTCAACTTATTCAAAATCATCAAACTCTTTTCCCAAACTAGAGGCCTTTTTACATGTCAATTGCTGTCACTAGGGTGTTCTCCCGAATCTCTGCCAGGTTAATTTCTAATTAACCTTCAGTTTAAACATAAATAATCATTTCCTTAGATGGGCCTTCTCTGCCAGTCTCTTCTTCCCATCCTTTACCAATTTAAATTTGAGTTTTTCTCATACAATACTTGTTGTATGTAACTTCGATAAATACTTATGTGTGTGATTGTTTAGTAATTTATCTCTACCTTTAGGTATAAATTTTGTGATAATAGAGACTTTATTTTCGTTCACGAATGTTTACCCTCAAAATTAGCATAGTTGAATATCTGTTGCTTCAAATTTATGATGCCATCATTTAAAAGGTACATTTTGATTTTGAAATTGTTAAAATGTTAAAATGCGGCCAATGGTATCAGCAGAACATCAGTGATGTTCTCATTTCAAAGATGTAAAGTGTGAAAAGAAAAAGTATGTCATTGAATCAACAGAATATGGTATATAATAAGCATCCTTATAGGAAAATTATGAAGAAGCCAGTTTCCCATTACCTGAGACCATAAAGTCATTTCTTAATTTCTTTGTGGTAATCTTCATTTATTAAAAATGTCATCAAAATTACTTTTTTTGGTTAGCTGGGCAGGTAGTGAATCAGATGAATAAGAAGCTGCAGACTGGCTTTACGGAAGTAGAAGTGTTACAGATATTCTGTGATACCTGTGAAGCTGTTGCAAGGTTGCATCAGTGTAAGACTCCGATAATTCACCGGGATCTCAAGGTATGAACTTTAGACTGCTTATGGATTACTGCCTTTTAAACTTTGGAGTTAAAATGTCCTTGGACTGTCTTCATCTAAAGCAGTTCCTGTTAGCAGGACTGCGACTGGTCTCTCCATTCTCTGCTGCGTTTCCTGAGGCCCTGTAGAGACTGCCTGTAGAACTGAAACTGTGCTTTCCATGACCCTGACAGTTTCTCGCATGGTTGTAGAGGTGGACTTGTGCTCCCTACTCTGCTTCTGTTGTACTGAGCAGGCTTCTTTAAAAGGTTTCATATGAGCAAGAATATGAACATCACTGACTCAGGTTGGATGTCTCTCCACACTGTCCTTCCAGCACTCCTCCTGTTTCCTATAATTCATTTTAAGCATCAAGGAATTTTCCAGAGATACTGGAGGTCACTGTAAATGGGTCTTTTTACTTATTTATTTACAGTTTGCTACCCTTTTAGATAATTTCTTATAATTTGGTGGTGATTGTCACTTTAAGGTCACTTTGTCTTTCATATTCATGGAATCTGACCTTTTGTATATGGTACCCACCTGTTACACTGGAAAAAGTGCCCAAAGGGGATTGAATATTCCTGGGAATTATATTGCTTGAGCTATCACTGCATTCTTTAGAAACATAAATGTCTTCTTTGATACTTGCAAATACTAAGACTATAAAAATTCCTCTTCCTGAAATGTTCTATGCCCAGATACCCCAAGGTAAACCTTTTCCCCACTTCAAGTTCACTCAGATTCACTTTCTCAGAGTCCTATGCTAGTACCACCTTATTTATAATTACAACATAATCTTTCCATTTTGTACTTGTCCTACTGTTTATTATCATTTGTCAGTTTCTCGGATACTATGTAATTTGCTTACGTATTAAGACTATTGTTTTATTTTCTGTCCTCTTCCATTGGAAGGTAAGCTTTCTTTGAGCAGGGATTTCTCTCTTTTGTACAGTGCCTGGCACATAGCAGAGTCTCAGTAAATATTTACTGAATAAATGAATCCCAATTCTGACTTCTTATTGGGCTTCCCAGGTGGTGCTAGTGGTAAAGAACTTGCCTGCCAATGCAGGAGACATAAGAGAGGCAGGTTTGATCCCTGGGTTGGGAAGATCCCTTGGAAGAAGGCATGGCAACCCACTCCAGTATTCTTGCCTGGAGAATCCCCATGGACAGAGGAGCCTGGCAGGCTACAGTCCACAGGGTTGCAAAAAGTCAGACACGACTGAAGCGACTGAGCACTCAGCACATACAACTTTGAAAAGTGATAATAAAATGCTTTTAAAATACAAGAGAATAGAAGATGTTACTCAGAATATAGGTTGTTCACCATGAAAGCATCTTTTAGGAAACTTATGCTAAAGAATACAAGCTAAGGTACAATGACAGTGTTTGACTCCACATCTGTCTCTTAATTTGTATAATCAGTGTAGCATCTTTCATTTCAGTTCTTCTGGATATGCACCTCTTTTACATTTTCCCTAATAATTTGGTCAGATGTTTTTGTGCTGTTTTAGCTCATTAACGTTTTTAATGTAAAGTTGATGTTTTCAGCCTAGTCTTCCTTGGCTTTAAAACAAAGACATTGAATTGCATACTTTTATATAGACCATATTGAATAGAGTTAGTGCTTTTTACATGTGGAAATTTATTCATACCTGCTTAAGTAGCTTTTTTAAAGTAGATTTCTTATATAAATCTTTATTTCGTACAAGTATGTTTAAAAGTAAACTAAAATGAAATATAGAATAAAAATTATAAAGAAACTAATGTGAGTATTTTGGTAGCAAGAGAAATTTAATTACTCATTCAAGGCTATGTCATAAAAATAAAAATACTGTAAAAAAGTTAATAATAATAGTGTCATTTATTGAATGCTTACCTTATTTCAGTTGTGTTCTAAGCTTTTTACATGTTTTAATACATTCAGCTTTTACAGCAGTTTCATGTAGCAGATGTTATTTCCCCCAGTTTATAGGTAAGGAGACTGAAGCACAGAGTGGTTAAGCACATTGTCCAGGGTACATGCAATAATAAGCAGCGTAGTTGGGCTGTGAACCCACACTCTCCTGTTTTAGAAACTGTGCGCATAACTTTTAAGGTTTTACGACTCTGATCTCTTAAATTAAGACACAAAGTTAGATCTATGTTTTTCAGTGTAATGTTTTAGATAAAAATGGAATTAGGAGTTAATCAGAGATGGAATTGGAATGGTTTATGTTTTTTCTGTAGAAAAACTGAAGTGTCAGAAAAGGAGGAAAATGGAGGGTAGGGTATAGACTCACTTGCCACTAGCTGTCCTCTCCTGTAGAAGCAGTTACAGAGAGGACTTACAGTTACTTGAGGGCTTCCCAGGCAGCTCAGTGGTAAAGAATCCAGCGGCTAATGCAAGAGACACGGGTTTGATTCCTGAGTTGGAAAGATCCCCGGAAGAAGGAAATGGCAACCACTCCAATAGTCTTGCCTAGGAAATCCCATGAACAGCAGAGCCTGGCAGGCTACAGTCCACAAATAGTCAGATACAACTTAGTGACTCAACATGTTACAACAAAAAGGGTTACTTGACTCTTGCAAAACTCATCCTGGGATGGAAGAAGCACTCCTCTGTTCTTAGTGAGAAAGCAGTAGATAAAGTAACATGTATTTTTGTTCTGAATCATTTGTCCTTTCTCACAGTTTGAGGTACCTTCTCTCTCTATATAACTTGTGTATGTGTGTGTGTAGGGGGTGTGTGTATGTGTATGAAACAAGTCCTTTGGTGTTAATTGTGTCAAAACATTGTTGTAGAAAGACAATTTTCACTTTGAAAATACTACTAATTATTGATTTTCTTTTCTGAAGGTAGAAAATATTTTGTTGAATGATGGTGGAAACTATGTACTTTGTGACTTTGGCAGTGCCACGAATAAATTTCTTAATCCTCAAAAAGATGGAGTTAATACAGTAGAAGAAGAAATTAAAAAGTAAGTGTTAATGTTGTTTTATTTCATGAGAATTTTAGGTAACTTGAGTGTGTGACCAGCTCTGATAGCTTAAACTTTAGGTATTCCATTAATAGAGCTCTTTAAGATATTTCTCTGTGATATAATTGATTAGTTTACATCTCATCTAGTTCAATAGGAAATACATTTTACCATAGAAGGAAAATTTTCATCTACATTTTAACAAATTAATCAAATTTAACAAATTTGTTAAATAAGCTGTAGTAATTACTGGAGTCATTAAAGGGAGTTTGAAGTTATTATTGAGTTCAGTTAAACATCTTTGTGTTTATTGATACTGAGTGAGGATTTGTGCTTGTTAGGAAAAATATTTAAGCTTTGACCTCGTATTTACTATTAAGAAGTTGATATTATTGCATTGAAAACTGTGTGGAAAACTTAACTTTATAATACTGTTTTGGAGAACTCTTTGGTAGAAATATAAATCATATCTGCCTTATGTTTTCTTAACCTTGTATTTTCCATGGTTGCTAGAGTATTGTAAGGACTTCCCTGGCTTTTCCGTTTTCTAGTTTTAGAAAATAGCACTGTTTGTAAATCTTTGATCATCTTAATAAAATGATGCAGAATGCAGAAAGGTCTGTAAGAACAGAGTTTTCTAAGTAGCTCCCTTTTTCTAAGTTACTTTTCTTTACTTCTTCACAGATTCTCAATTGTTTAAGGCTATCTATGAGCTTTTGTTTGAACTGCGACATGTATTTTGAAATAGGCTCAAATAGAGCAGTGTTCTTGCCTGGAGAATCCCAGGGACAGGGGAGCCTGGTGGGCTTCCGTCTGTGGAGTCGCACAGAGTTGGACACTACTGAAGCGACTTAGCAGCAGCAGCAGAGCTGATCTTACTCTGGTCCATTTGTATAAAACTATGGTTTTCTAGACTTGTGTATTTCTACTCAGGAACAGCCTCTGATGGTTATGTTAAGATTCCATAAAAACAAACTCCTTAATAAACTTATAAACATCCTGAAGAACACTAGGACAATGAATTATTGAATTGGCTTCTTGTGGGTATATGTATATACATATAATTTCAAAAGTTACTGGGTTGTGATATATAATGACTGTTAGAGAATTCTGCTCAAGCATCTTTGGCTTGCTGAAAGTTTTAATTTTTTGCTGTTAAGATGTGAAGTATAGCTAAAGTTTAGCAGAATTGTACACTAGTGATGAACGTAATAAGCTCATGGGTTCTTGTACTTAGTGGCTCACAGGAATTAATGGTCTAATTGTTTATTCAGTTAACAGGGTGTACAACATATTGGACACTGTTGTTGATGCTACAGTATAGCAGTGAACAAAAAAAAAGGCCTGTCCTCATGTAGTTTCTATTCTGGTTTCTTAGGTCACTCCTCTGTAGTAGTATCATTCAGAATGTATCGCAGTTCGGGTGATTTGAAAAAAATAAGACGGTAGAATATTGAGTTTTAAGATACTTCATGTAAAATAAAAACATAAAAGCACTTAAAATGAATCTTAAATTATGCTGTAATATAGGAATCCTTTTGATATTCTAATAATTTCTCCCATGAAATTGAGCAATACTTTATTCTGTTCATAGTGGATTTTGAGTTTTTATACTTGTAAATATTTATTCACCGTACCTTTTAATTCCAAACTACTTATGCTAACAGTTTGGGAAGTGTACTTAATGTAATTAATAATAATTAATTATGACAACTAGATTACTTTTAAAAGAATAATTATAAAAACAGACCTTGAGGAGATTTACTACCATGTGTAAGGAATTATGTTAGGATTCATAGAAACAAACTGCTTAATAAACATATAAATTAATTTTTTGAGAGGGTAGAAGTTTTACTTTTAAATTAGTCGACTAAAATATTTTGATAAGGATATTTTATAGTTAAATTGTATTATTTCATTTAAGAAATTCAAGGAAAACCATGTTTCCAGTACATTGTCTCTATTTAATTTTTTCTATTAAAAATTGTGTTTATTATTAAAGATGCAGTTGCACTTGTTGAATAAAAACGTGTATGATGCTTTGTATTGTTTAATCCTTGATGGACTTTTAATGAGCTTTAAAAATAGTATTATTTCTCTATAATGTTATTGAACCTAAAAGTTTTTGTAGTATTTTATGTAGAAACAATGTAGTATGTCTTTTTTTTTATATCTCCACTCCATTTTACTTATTTACTGCCAGGTATACAACTCTGTCATACAGAGCCCCTGAAATGATCAACCTTTATGGAGGGAAGTCTATCACCACCAAGGCTGATATCTGGGTAAGGCCAAGAAAGGCTGGCATCTTCACTAACCCAATTAACAGAATCTGAGTTCAGCGGGTTACCTTCCCCTTGTCCACCACAAGGTTATTTCCTAATAAGTAGAAGAGAGTGGTGGACAGTAAAGCTTACTAATAGCAGAAGAAAAATATTAGCACATATCTTCTTGATCCGGAGATGGAAAACTTAGGTATAAAAAAGCAAGTGAACAGTTTCCACATAATGTAACTTTTTACCACAGTATTTTTTAGAATTTGGATTATATATGATTGTTAAAAGTTTTTTGATTTGAGTGCAGTTTTGGAAAAGCTGGCCATAACTCTTAACTGGTTATGCCTATAATTTTCTCAAGTATTTTAGGATATTTTTAGTGGAAACTAACATGAGTAAATTAAAAAAAAATTATAAACATATGTTGACTAACCTCTGTATATTGAGGTTCTTTAGCATCTATATCTAGATTGAATTATTGAGGTATAACATGTTTCTGTGGCTTCCCTGGTGGTTCAGATGGTAAAGAATCTGCCTGCAGCACAGAAGACCCAGGTACAATCCCTGGGTCAGGAAGATCCCCTGGAGAAGGAAATGGCAACCTACTCCAGTATTCTTCCCTAGAGAATTCCATGTATGGAGAAGCCTGGAGAGCTACAGTCCAGGGGGTCTCAAAGAATTGGACACGACTGAGTACCTAACACACACAACATGTTTCTATAGAGTTGAACTTTATGTTAGAGTGTCAGTGCCTCTTTTGAGGTTATTTCATAAGCAAAATGTGTTTTGTCTGTATTTAATAAACTAGCAGGAAACTATTTTAAATGTGAATTCATTTAAATTTAACAAGCATTCAGCCATATCTGCCACCAGTGGCCATATTAGGAATTAAGGAAAAACATTCAGAAGTATTTCTAGAGTTTACAAGAAAAGTCATTTGGTTTCATTTTAAAGCATAATATTTAGAAAGCAGTCAAGCGTAATGGGTGAAACCAAATGAATATCTTCTTGGTGCTCCTCTCCTGACCAGAACTTGGGAAATCTTGCAAGGTAATAAAAAAAGAGTATCTACAGTATTTTTCCCTCTGTCTCCTAATACACACTTTTTCATCAGTGGTTCTTAAATCTTGTGGTAGTTGAATTTTTAACCATATATGTAATTTAATGAAACCACAAATAGGTATGATTTAATTTGTTCCTGCTTACAGATCCCCAGCTTGTATGACTCAAATTCAGTTGGCTCTTCTCAGCATTGACATTTGATTCATTAAATAACTATAGTAAATGGCTTGTAGTATAATGTAGAAAACAAATTCAGTTGAATCTTAATTTGTAAAATGAAGGTATTAATTAGAGGAGGTGATTGTGGAAGTCTTTTCCTGGCCTAAGTTTGTGACTAGTGTTGAAACCCACATTACCTAAGAGTATTTCAACAGCGGAGGAAACAAGACTTATACCTTGACTACTGTTTCAAAATCATCAAGGCTTGATTTTTAAAAAGTCTTTTAAGAACATGTTTGTTACCCAATGTCTTAACAAAAAGGAGGGAGTGTTTCTTTGTTGTTTGTTTTTCTCCAGGCTTAGAATGTGCCAGGATGGCTAAACTGTCCGTGATAGGTGGCTCAGTGGTGAAGAGTACATCTGCTAAATGCAGGAGACATGAGTTTGATCCCTGGGTCAGGGAAGCTCCCCTGGAGAAGGAGAGGGCAACCCACTCCAGGATTCTTGCCTGGGAAATCCCATAGACAGAGGAGCCTGGAGGGCTGCAATCCACGGGGTCACAAAAGAGTTGGACAAAATTTAGCAAATAAACAGCAACAAGTTTAAAATTTATTCCCTTTACAGGTTAGTTATATGGAGTAGCATTTCTATAATGGGTAGCTGGATATAGCTGTAGGATGACAAATAGATACTCAAAGATAAAAAAGGCAGAAAAATTATCAGAAAACAATGTATATTTATGTGCTTGACAGAGATAGAGTTTTAATTTCCATGATACCATTTTTATGCTTGTCATAGCTCAGATGAAATGCCTACAACATTTTAGGTGTGAATTTGAGAATATTGAGAAAAAAAATCAGTTCATATCAGTTAAGAGCTGTATTTTGATCTTAGAATAATATTTAGAGAGTTATGATATTGAGGTTAAAGTATTCATTTAGCATATGTATTTTGGAGAAATTTATTTTTTACTTTGAAATTTCTATTGTAGGTTATTTTTATCCTGAGAACTAGGATGCTGATTTTATTGACCAATAGGAAATTCAGTGAGAGCTGCTTCATATTACCATTTAATGGGGAAATGGAAGATGGTGATACTCAACCCTCAAAATGAGGTCATTCATTCCCTCCTGTTTCCTGAACAGTTCTCATTGTATCAAATGGAAAAAGAGGGAAATGCAGTTGGTGTGAAAAAAATTAGGAACACCTCCTTGTGTTCACAGTCTGTGGAGCGGAGTATTTTAGATTAATGTTTTTGAACTACAATGGCATTGCTACTAAAATTGTTACCTGGGAACTCCCACAAGGTATACTCTAACAAAAGACACATTACTGAAGGTTTGATTGACAAGATAAAACTGGCTAAAAGGCAGATCTCTTTTGCCCCACTGTCATCTGGGCAGAGGAAAGGTGTAATTTAATGCAGATATTACACCATTAATAGTCATTTTTTTAAGTGCCGTTAAGGAAGCCTTATGCTCAACTTGCAGTATAGAAGCTGAAAATATCTTCCTTAGAGAAAAATGCGTCATAAATTTTTTAAAGCCACATTGAACTCGTTACTTCCATTCAGAATCTTTGTAGTTTTGTTAGTCACATAGTAAATAATCTAGTAATGTTTTTGAACAAATATATTGAAATTTCTAGAGTCTTTAAACTTTTTTCATTAAAGGACTATTGTAATATTTAAAATAATGTTTTGTAAATTAATACTGTTGAACTCAGAAAGGTAATTTTGTATTTTGTGATCTTTGTAGCAGTTATAAAACTAGTGTATTTGTTAATTGGCTTGCCAGGTTGCTGCGTTAAGAAAAAGCCAACAAAGGAAAGCTGATGTGCTAATGTTTAGATAGGCCAGATTTCAGTTATTGCTGATGTAACTGTATAGTAACTACTGGATAATTTTATGTAATCAATTTAGAGTTAGAATTGTCCCTTATACTCATAACACTTTGTAGGCAACACTTCTTGTGACAGCATAATGATCCCTTGAGCAGAAAATCAGATTTTATTACCACATCTCAGATTTGAGCTGTTGGCAGTTTAGCTAAAAATTTCCTGTGCTACTTTTCCAGACACAATTTGTGTCTTGGGGTGTTTTGTATTCGTTGTCAGAAAGTAGATTTATTTACACTGTGATGACTATGAATCCATACAGGCAAAGCAGACAGAGCCCTTTCTTTCTGAATTCTATTTAGATTACTCAGGTACAAATATGACTAGTATAATGTAGAATGGAAATTGTAGGATTATGTTTAGAAGTTGAGAACTAATGGTTATACTGTAAAATGACATGTGCTCAGTGAATAATCAGTGTTGATGAGTGTCTGATAAATTTAACTGTGCTGGCTAACTCCTGTTTGAAACCGGGAATTTTAAAATGTGTTTTATAGTGAATTTGTTAAATATTCTGCTACAAGGAGCTTTGTGCTTGGTTTGTTGGTTGTTACATGCTAGCTGCGTACTAAATATATATTTTCTTTGTGAAAGAAATAAAAATGTAATTTTTCTCCCAAAGGGAAGCAGTCACTTCTAACTTTAGTTCTGTCATTCATGATCTAGTGTTCTATGAGAGCATGAATTCAGCCATCTAGCCACACGCATTAATTTAAGTTGTAATTTGTGAAGAGATTGAGCCAATATAGAAACATTAAGCTTTTGTTTTTTAAATAAGATATTTAGTTTTTCATTTGTGGCTTTTTTTTGTTTGTTTGCTCTTGTGATTAAGTTGATACTTGAGTTCTGATGATATTCATGCTTCTTTGTTTTCCAGGCCCTGGGATGTTTACTATATAAACTTTGTTTCTTCACTCTTCCTTTTGGTGAGAGCCAGGTTGCCATCTGTGACGGCAGCTTTACCATCCCAGACAACTCTCGTTACTCCCATAACATACATTGCTTAATAAGTAAGTACTTGGACAATTTGTGAAAAGAATTGTAAGGTACTATACGTAGGGCCTGCTATTTCCGTTCCTTTACCTAAAACTACTCTTTTAATTTCATGTTATTATAATTTTGTAGAACTACTATAGTCAAGAAATACATTTAAAAGGATGTTCAGGGACTTCCCTGGTGGTCCAGTGGTTGAGACTTTGCCTTCCAATGCAGAAGGTACTGGTTTGACCTCTGGCTGGGAAGCTAGGATTCCATATACCTCACGGCCATAAATCCAAAACATAAAAACATAAAACAGAAGCAATATTGTAACAGATTCAATAAAGACTTTAAAATTTATCTACATCAAAAAAAACTTTAAAAAAAGATGCTTGTAAGACTTTTAGAGGAATGAAAGTAGACTAATTACTGATTAGTATATGGATGTTTTTAAGCTCTAGATAAGCTTTTATAGAATATAGAGATTATGTAATTAAGGAAACAGGAATTTGTGGAAAAACTTTACAGCATAACATTTCATTATTCAGTCTTTGTACTTTTTATTTTTTTTCAGTCTTTGTACTTTTGAAATCAAAATAACCTGATCTGTTTCTTCTTTAGATCAAACTATTTCCAATTTAAAATTGTAGTTTATTTGCCACGTTTTTTACTGTTTATCCCTTGTTGATTATAAAATCAGAAAGCAACCTAAAGTATATAATAATCAGAAGGAGTAATCCTATGCTCTTTCATTCCAAAAGAATGCCTCAATTTTTCTTACAGTCTCTTTTAAGAGTTTTTTCTTCCTTTTTGACAGATACTGTAACTTAATTTCTTGAATATGCACATTGAATAATTTCTGCAAAAGATGATCTGTTATACATTTGTTGATTGACTAACTTTTGTAATTTATGAGACTCATTTAACTTGAGGCGGGGGGAGGGGGGGGGAGAGCAAANCTTTTTGACAGATACTGTAACTTAATTTCTTGAATATGCACATTGAATAATTTCTGCAAAAGATGATCTGTTATACATTTGTTGATTGACTAACTTTTGTAATTTATGAGACTCATTTAACTTGAGGCGGGGGGAGGGGGAGGAAGAGCAAACACTCCAAAAGGAAAACAATCAAAATGGAGCATAAAAGGATATATGTTGCTTCACTTGGCAAACTTATTTAAAGCATAATCTTCTTTGTTTCTTTAAAGAAATCCACATTTCATTAATGTGGATTTGCCCATACATGTTGGAAATTAGAGGATTATGTCAGCTGAACACAAAAATTATACTGCTTCACATAGAGTGTTTTTCCTGGGTGAGGGGAACCAGAGTAATGGCATAGGGGAAGTGGTGTTATAACTTACAGAGGAAAGGAAATAGCCCTAAGCTTGGCTGCTTCACTGCCAGCATGAACTTTCAGCTCTAATTGGAGAATATTAAATATGAGTGCTTGTACCTGAGGTTTCCTTCCCACAGAGGACTACCTCTCAGCTTTTGTGTGACTCTCTGCTAATGGACGGTTTTGGAACTGCACTTTTATCTTTATTGGTGGAGAACCTCCTAGTCTTGTTTTGATATGTTTTCTGTCCTTCTGACAGCTTTCAGCTAAATAAGCTACCTGCCTGGGCAGTCCAAGTTACCTTTTCAGATACCAGTTAATGTTTTTGTCAGTGTTCTGATGACTGAGCTGTATAGGTTTTCAGTGGTTTGTCTTGGCTCTCTTTCCCCATTAGCCTTGTTATTTTTAGCTTGCCATTTTGCAGAATGTTTTTTTAAAGAGCAAGTACACCTTTTGAGTATATATGAATAAACATCAGACCTGTCAGCCACTCTGTCTTAACCAGGTGCTTTCTTCCTTCATTGCAAAATTTAGGGCATTAGGAGCATGAAAGAACTCTGATTAATTGGAATGCTCAAAAAATAGATGGAGGAATTTCCTTTGGCTGTTGAGTGTTCTAGCCAATTGAAATTTAACCTTTCTTTGAAGCCCTTGTTATAAATCACCATATCAGTGGCATGGTTTTGTTGTTAAGTATAATGTTTTTATCACAATTGGACTGAGGATTTTATTGAGGCTCTTGCACTGTCTACTGGTTGCCAAAGGTGGGAGATGGGCAAAAGAGATGAAGGTGGTCAAAAGGTATAAACTTAGAGTTATAAAGTAAGTCTTGAGGATGTAATATACAGCATGTGACTATAGTTAAAAATACTGTACTGTGTACTGTATATTTCAAGGTTGCTAAGACAGTAGATCTTAAAGAGTTCTCATCCCAAGTGAAAACAATGTTTAATTCTGTGAGGTGATAGATATTTACTGTATCTACTGTGGTGACCCATTTCATAATACATATATACATAAAATCATTATTTACTCACATAATGAACTTCTCTGTCTGACCTGGGCTTTCCTGGTAGCTCAGCTGGTAAAGAATCTGCCCGCAATGCAGGAGACCCTGGTTCGATTCCTGGGTCAGGAAAATCCTCTGGATAAGGGATAGGCTACCCACTTCCCTGGTGGCTCAGTTGGTAGGGAATCCACCTACGATGTGGGAGACCTGGGTTCAGTCCCTGGGTTGGGAAGATTCCCCTGGAGGAGGGCATGGCAACCCACTCCAGTATCCTTGCCTGGAGAATCTCATGGACAGAGCAGCCTGGCGGGCTACTGTCCATGGGGTTGCAAAGAGTCAGACATGACTGAGTGACTAAGCACAGCACAGTTCTGTCTGACATATTTTACTTAGCATGTTATGCTACCCTCATGTTTATTCATGTTGCAAATGGCAAGCTTTCTTTCTATCTTTTTTAATGACTGAATAATACTCCATTGGTACACACACACACACACACACACACACACACACGCAGTCACATTTTCTATATCCATTCATCCATTGATGGACACAGGTTGCTTTCTTGTCTTGGCTATTGTAAATAATGCTGCAGTGAACTTGGGGGTGCAGATAGGTTTTTTTTGAGTTAGTGTTTTTGTCTCTTTTAGATACATACTCAGAAGCAGGATTGATGGATTATATGACAGTTCTTTTTTCAACTTTTTGACATACCTCCATACTGTTTTCCGTAGTGGCTGTACCAATTTATATTCCCACCAACATCGCTCAAGGGTTTCCTTTTTTCCACATTCTACCAACACCTGTTGGGCTTCCCAGGTGGCTTAGTAGTAAAGAATCTGCCTGTCAATGCAAGAAGACACAGGAGATGCAAGTTCTAACCGTGGGTCAGGAAGATCCCTTGGAGGAGAAAATGGCAACTGACTCCAGTACTCTTGCCTGAGAAATGCCATGGCCAGAGGAGCATGGCAGGCTACAGTCTGTGGTGTCACAGAGAGTCAGACATGACAGAGAGACTAACACACGCATACATGTATACTTTTTAAAACTTGATTTTATATTTGCAGTAGAAGCAGAGTTAATGGGAATGGTCTTGTGGTGACTCACATGATCATTTTAAGTTGGGTAAACAGAGGTGTATTCTAGCTTCTCTGTATTTTCTAAAAAACTTAGTGACTTGATTTCACTTTTAGATCAATTAGATGTGTGTATTCATTAACCCAGCAGTCCTCAACCTTTTTGTTACCAGGGACGGCTTCCCTAGTGGCTCAGACAGTAAAGAATCCGCCTGCCAAACAGGTGGCCTGGGTTCAATCCTTGGGTCAGGAAGATCCCCTGGAGAAGGAAGTGGCAACCTACTCCAGTATTTTTGCTTGGACAATCCCATGGACAGAGGAACCTGAAGGGCTGTAGTCCAGGGGATTGCAAAAGAGTTGGACACAACTTGGAGAGTAAATAGCAACAACAGACAAACTAAACAGCCTCCAGAAAATGTATTCCCACATGAAAACATGAGCTAGGGGAGTTAGAGGTCCTTTTGTTTGCTTGTCAGATGATGTTGATCCACCGATAGCCTTTTTACTTAATCATTAGGAGATGTGCTGTGCTCAACTTGAGAGAGAGAGTTACCTGTACAGGTATCGGTTAGAAAACATAAAAGCTCAAACTTATTCATTTCTCTCAATACTTCTCATCTACTGTAAAAGAAAAGGAATATATAGGGTTGCCTAAAGGATTGCCATTCCTCTCTAGATACTCAAAAAACCTTTCCCAAGATTATGCCGTGCCAGGGAAGTGTGTTTTCGTACCTCACTGTTCTCTGCTCCTGTAGAGTTTCTTCTCCTGAACTGCATTTTGTTGTTATGTCACTGGTCTGCACAAAGGCGGGTGTAAGACCTGACTGTGTGTCACTCATTGTAGTTTCCTAGGGGTATTGTTCACTCAGTGTGAACCGTCTTTAGAAAGACTCAAAGGAGAATTTACTCTTTAATTTCAGTGTTAGAAGTGGTGCTTTTTCTTAGCACCTGGTTTGTTTTTAGGGATATTGCAATTCATATAATGGATCGTGTTGCCCTATCTGTGTCGATAGCTAGAGGGCTAAATTTTTCCATTTTGGCCCTGCATTTGGCCCCAAACATACGTAATTTCTTTACTGACAACATTATCCCCCTTTTTTCTTTTTTTTTCTCCTTTCAGCCATTATTTTTTCATTAGTCTTAATTTTCTCATATATTAAAAAAGAATTAGAGTTTTGTATGCCACTTCAAGTTCTCTATAGAAAAATATTTATAATTAGCTAGTATTGAAATAAGATTTTAAAGGCCAAATAAACGGAATTGTTAGGATAGAAAAGTTTTAGGTTTATGAATTTTATAAGTTTCTTGTGATTTGTTTCATTTTTACAAATTACATGGATAAGCATTTATAAGAGTTTGTATAAATGTATTCCTATATCATGTACTGTCGTTGCTTCTAAAACAGTGTCTGTTGCTATCAAGATAAAATATGGTTTTGGAGGATAAAATAAACCCTGTAGATTTTTCATATCTTTTCTGGAATGAGGTTGAATATCAACTAATATTAGAATTAAATGTTTTGAGTTATTTCATTCTAACAGATGATAAAATAATAAAATATCAATTTTATAAGTGCTATATGTTAGCCTTTTTAAGTGTATAAAACCAAGTGACAAGCAGAATATAATAAAACTGAGTTCAAAGTCTCCCAAATAAATTGTTTGTGCTTAGTGTCATTTGCCATACAACCATGTTTTTAACCAAGTTAACTTAGCATGCTGTTGGAGATGCATTACATATAGTTTGTTCACATATTACTTATGATAGAAAGTATTTAATTTTGATTTGTAATATTACGTATGATTGAAAGGATTTAATTTTGATTTGTAATATTAAGGTATCATATATTTTTATCTCCAAACATAATTTTGTTAGCAAATTTCAGAATATTGTCTAATTAGTGCTGTAAATTTTACATTGCAAATAGGTTTAAAAATGATTTGAACACGATAAGAATTTAATCAATGAAGCTGAGTTAGAACATGAAGAATACTATAACAAAATATGGTTTTTTTCATGTATAGGATGGAGTATAAATGTCGGCCTTCTTGTGAAATTGTAATTTAGCAAGTAGTTCAAGAAATGTAATGGCCATCTTGGTTAGAAAAAAGGTCAGGCCTGCCAAGCAGTGCTGTAGGATTGATGTGAAAACTGTTCAAAATAGAACCATAAAACTTTGCTTGTATTTCTAAACATGTTGTGGATAGCATATTGAAATACAGAACTATGATGAATATTGCTGTCATCAGTGTGGGAAGAAAACGTGTTTTAAGAAAACTATAGTGCCAGCCCTATACTACTTCCCTATACTAGTTTGTTAAATAGATTATAATGCATACAGTTTAGTCTTCCTCTTCATAATTCAGAAGCCCTTAAAAATTAATAGATACCTAAAAATATTAGTAGATATGTTAAAATTATTTCAGATAATAGTGAAAATGAGGACCCCTACTATAGCCCAGAAATTTTCTTGAATAATTCCGCAGTGTTGACTAAACTCACTTTTTTGTTTTGTGTCAGAGTCTCAGAAGAATATTCATATTTGTAATTCATGCTTTCAGTACCGACCTGTCCTAGGACTCATTTATCTTTAGCTTAGGGTAATGTATAAAATAACAACTTTTGTATTTTCTGTAAACATTCCCAGAGTTTACTGGAAGCATCACTAATCTTAGAATGGAAGTATGTATCTTTTTAATGTGCTTCTAATTGCTTCTGTGTTCAGTGAAACTTCTTAACATTTTTATTTATTCTTGTAGGGTTCATGCTTGAACCAGATCCAGAGCGGAGACCCGATATATTTCAAGTGTCATATTTTGCATTTAAATTTGCCAAAAAGGATTGTCCAGTCTCCAACATTAATGTAAGTAGTTTTTGTATTATAAGTATCATAGTATATATGAATTTAAAATCCATTTCATCATGTGTGGGTATATATACTTTCAAAGTCACTTGTTTCATGACAAGTGACCTAACAGTATATTTGTAATTAGTATTTATGATGCGAAGCTGCAGATACAAAGTATATGTGCTGAGGTGCTCTGGGCACCTCATTGCAGGACACTTTACATCATCGAGGCGATCACAATGACATCTCTGAAACAGCACAGACTATTATTAAGTTAACTATTGAAAAAGCAGGACTGTTAGATTTTTGGGGAGCATGGTGGGGCTGGGGGTGTCATGAAAAATGGCTGAGGTACTCAGTATTCTGTAAACCGAGAAAGTTTGGTTGCCCTTGGTGTACAGCCTGTAGGCATTGTAAATGGAGAGGAGTGGTTCAGTTCCGCAGGACTGGAAAAGGTCAGTTTTCATTCCAGTCCCAAAGAAAGGCAATGCCAAAGAATGTTCAGACTTCCACACAATTTCAGTCATCTCACATGCTAGCAAAGTAATGCTCAAAATTCTTCAAGCCAGGCTTCAACAGTATGTGAACCGTGAACTTGCAGATGTTCAAGCTGGATTTTAGAAAAGGCAAAGGAACCAGAGATCAAATTGGCAATATCTGCTGGATCACAGAGAAAGCAACAGACTTCCAGAAAAACATTTACTTTAGCTTTATTAACTACGCCAAAGCCTTTGACTGTGTGGATCACAACCAACTGTGGAGAAATTCTCAAAGAGATGGGAAAATGGGAATACCAGACCACCTGACCTGCTTCCTGAGAAATCTGTATGCAGGTCAAGAAGCAACAGTTAGAACTGGACATGGAACAACAGACTGGTTCGAAATTGAAAAAGGAGTACATTGAGGCTGTATATTGTCACCCTGCTTATTTAACTTCTGTGCAGGGTACAGCATGTGAAATGCTGGCTGGATGAAGCACGAGCTGGAATCAAGATCCCTGGGAGAAGTATCAGTTACCTTAAATATTCAGATGACACCACCCTTTTGACAGAAGTGAAGAGGAACTAAAAAGCCTCTTGATGAAAATGAAAGAGGAGAGTAAAAAAGCTGGCTTAAAACTCAAAATTCAGAAGACTAAGATCATGATATCCAGTCCCATCACTTCATGGCAAACAGATGGGGAAACAAGGGAAACAGTGACAGACTATTTTCATGGGCTCCAAAATCACTGCAAATGGTGACTACAGCCATGAAATTAAAAGATGCTTACTCCTTGAAAGAAAAGCTATGACCAACCTAGATAGTATATTAAAAAGCGGAGACATTACTGTGCCAACAAAGGTCTGTCTAGTCAAAGCTATGGTTTTTCCAGTGGTCATGTATGGATGTGAGAATTGGACCATAAAGAAAACCAAGTGCCGAAGAATTGATGCTTTTGAACTGTGGTGTTGGAGAAGACTCTTGAGAGTCCCTTGGACTGCAAGGAGATCCAACCAGTCCATCCTAAAGGAAATCAGTCCTGGGTGTTCATTGGAAGGACTGATGTTGAAGCTGAAACTCTGATACTTTGGCCACCTCATGTGAAGAGTTGACTCATTGGAAAAGACCCTGATGCTGGGAAAGATTGAAGGCAGGAGAAAAAGGGGACAGCAGAGGATGAGATGACTGGATGGCATCACCGACTCGATGGACAGGAGTTTGAGCAAGTTCTAGGAGCTGATGATGGACAGGGAGGCCTGGTGTGCTGTGGTCCATGGGATCACCAAGAGTCAGGCATAACTGAGGGACTGAACTGAACTGGGCTCGGTTGTCTTTATCAGTGACTGGTTTTGTATATTTTGGGAAGTTGCTTAACGTTTGTTACTTTTTCTGTAGAACAAGGATGATAGTTATGAGGATTAGAAATAATAACTGTAAAACCCAGTGTGTTGTTCGGGGAAGCTGTATTATAGCTGATACCATCACAAGGCTTTGAATGGCATCTGTTGCCTGCACCCTGTACTTAACTATATTGGATTAACAGTACGTGGCAAGTCTGCTAACTCGAATCAAGGTCTAGAATCAAACACTGATTTTAGGCTGTTTTCAACTTGAGTGGCCTGACTTTTTCTTATAGGTCTCCTTCGTGTATAACTTAATCCACTCCCCTAAGCAAAAAAAAAGAAGTTTGGTGCTTTTCCTTTTCGATTTTTGAAGTTCTTGTTATGTCAGTGTAATATATTCTTGGTTGAAGCTGAAAGTCATTGCACACATTCTAGTAATGAATTTTATTTAATATTTGCCTGGATTTTTAGCTTTTCACTCTGCAAACATTTATTGAATACTTTGTGACATTTTTTGAGTAATTATTGTAAACTGAACACTAGAGAGCAGAAGCAAATGAGTGAAGCTTCTGCTCTTGTTTCCTGGACTTGACAATGTCATGAAAATTACCTCCAGTCTGTAAAACAACACTTCATTGATGTGCTTGGTGTTTGCTTCTTTTTCCAGTGTGTGAAATAGTCATTGTGTGATCCTTTATACCCCAGATTTACCCATTTGTAAAGTGGGTATAATATATATATATATATTATAATATAATATTGTTCTGTTTATTTTCCGAGAGTTTCTCTGGAACACAAATAAGAAAGTGACTCTTGTGTGTAACACATAGTGATATTTGTGCATTAGATTGGGCAAATATATGTCAACTTGTACAAAGTGAAGAGGTGAAGAAATAGTTTCTCACAGAGAGTGCTCTTAAAGTTTAAGAATATATTTGTAGTGTTTCAATAAAACTTTCTACAATTGAAATGAACATTAAAATGAAAAGTTTTCTTTTTTTCTTCCAAGAATTCTCCTATTCCTTCAACTCTTCCTGAACCGATGACCGCTAGTGAAGCAGCTTCTAGGAAAAGCCAAATAAAAGCCAGGTAGGCAAAGCTATGCTGAAATTTGAAAAGGCATTTATTAAAAAAAAAGGAGGGGGGCAGTACTTATTTTTAATCCTAGCAGATGTCATTGATTAAATAGCACCTTCACCCACAAAAAATACTGTATTCCTTACTGCATGTAGTATGATGTTGAGACAGCAAGTTCAAAATAGCTTTTTTGTATGAGATAATAGGGTTTGACAGTAGTCGAACTTGAACTGCTCCCTCTCCACCTTCATGAAGTGATTGTGTAACTGGTGATGTTACGTTGGGTCATCTTATAGGTGGGACTTGTTGTTATTTCATCACATGACAACTAATTTGTGAAATATTAAGTTTTATTTTATTTGTAATGACCTTTTATTGATTTATGAAAAGAAGAGCTGTATGTAATTTACGATGAATAGTTACAGTGGCAACATTTTTAAGACCAGTAGAGGAATATTTGTTGTTGTTCAGTCTCTCAGTCATGTCTGACTCTTTGAGACCCATGGAATATTACAGTGTTTTAAATAATTTTATAGTTATTCACTACATTAGTATTTGATCCAGATTATGTAGGTTAAGGCCTAAATTTGCATAATGGTTGAATTAATGATAACTCTTTCTCCTCATGCTTTTTTTTTTGAGTTTAAAAGTGAATAGACAGGGACTGTATTTTAGATTATCAGACGGGTATAGTTTTATATTTGGGGAGATTTCTTGATCATAGCTGATTTTTGTATTGCATTTCGCTTATGCAAAGTATGTTGACGTGAAATACATAAAACCATTTGTCACACACTTGTTATATGCAGGATATAGATATGGAGAACACAAAGAAAAAGAAGCAGTGTATTTCTAAGGAGTTCATATTCAAGTGAAGATACACCAGCGAACAGTTACAACTTGCAGTGATCAGGCAGCTGAGAGTGGAAGAAGGGAAAGACTGGGCACAGAGGACAGGAGCACAGGGGGTATCCTTTCCCTGGGGGTGGGAGTTGCTGAGCTCTTTTCTGAAGGATGAATGGTCTAGTCACTTGGAGTAATGGATAGGAAGCTGTGACAGGCAGACCTTTCAGGTGAGAACAGCCTTTGTGAAGCTGCAAGACTGGAGCATGATAAGGGCCCATCTGCAGGAGGTGGAAATGAAGCTGAGGAGGCAGGTGCATGTCAGTCATGAGCAACTTTATTCTGTGTCATGCTGAAAGATTTGGATTTTGGCCATTAGGCAGGTGAATTTTCAAACTTGTAGTCAGTTTGCTATTTGGAACTTGGTTGTGAGAGGTGTTAGAAATAATCTGCTATTTGTAAATTGTTGAAATATCAATTGGGAATGACTTAATTTTTAAAAAAGATATAGCATCACTCTAAAACTATTATCTTCATTCATTTGAATTTAAAATACTCTTGATTANATTAGGCAGGTGAATTTTCAAACTTGTAGTCAGTTTGCTATTTGGAACTTGGTTGTGAGAGGTGTTAGAAATAATCTGCTATTTGTAAATTGTTGAAATATCAATTGGGAATGACTTAATTTTTAAAAAAGATATAGCGTCACTCTAAAACTATTATCTTCATTCATTTGAATTTAAAATACTCTTGATTAGGAGACAGAGGAGTAAAGTTACATCTAACTTGTAGGGATCCAGCATGACTGACTGTCTTACTCATGATATAGCTGGAGTTAACAGCTGCTGTTACAGTTGAATGGTAATTATGAATTATTGTCAGGCTTGTCAGCTAGTTTTATTGTTGTCTTTTAAAATAATTATTTTGTCAGTGATTAAATCTTTAAGTAAATTTTTTTAAAGAGCATGAGTCAATTGAAAAATAATGCTTTGAATGTCTTTTCACCATGGCACAAGCTATAACTATACTTGCAAACAAATAGTTAACAAAAATTCACAGTGCTATTCATAGTATGTTAAACTATATATTATGTACATTGAATAATAGGGTTCATTGATCCTTACTGGTCAATAATATAAATTTACTTTTTATTGATAGTATCAGTAAAGAACTTGAAAAATTATAAATGGTAAAAAATTAATCTTTTTTTCCATGTGAAAGATATATTTCCAATGAGGGGGAGAAGGGGAGTCTTTAAATAGCCAGTGTCATTGTTTACATGTTTTAAAACTTTTATTAACATTATCTGCCTGCCCTACCTTCAATTTGTGAACCATCCCCCCAAATTTGCATCTGCTCTTGGGAGTGTTAAACATGTGAGACTTACATGATTTGTATCTTCAAGATGGCAGGGTTGAGAATCACTGTCCTGGCAGATGGAAACACTGAAGGGTTTTAAGAGAAGAGAGAGTTTATATTTCAGGAAGATTGTTCAGGTTAGTGAACGAAAAGAGAAGAAAGCAAAACAGAAAAAGCTACTACTGTAGCTCTGTGTCAGCTACAGTAGTGCGAATGAGGCAGTATGGCAGTGTTGATACCAGTAATTACTCAGTTTTTCATTTCAGTTAAATTTGTATTTTCCCTTTGCCTAATTCATCCAGGCATTTTCTTCCCATTTTTTTCACAGGCTGCTTAATGTCTTTTACTGTCTGATGAAGTCATGTTTATTTTTGTACCTGCAGTTCTCACCTGAGCCTTCTCTAGCCAAGTTAGGTTAAAGGTAGAATAACCCCTCTGTCAAACTCTTGACATTACTAGTGTTAGTGCTAATTATTTTTTCTGTGTTTTATTTTCATGAACACGTGCCATATCTTCTTAGGTAGACTGTAAATTCTTTGAAGACTGGGTACTGTCATGTTTGTAGGGTGTCAGTAACAGTGATTGTTTAATAGGTATTGGTGCATTAGGGAAATAAATTAGGCAACGCTAGACTCAACAGTTGAGCCACCAGGGAAGTCTGCACAGCTTTTCGACGTGGTTTTTAAAGGTTTGCTGTGCTTGTGTGTGTTGTGAATCCTCTGTGGAGTGTTTCATAATAAAATAAGAACAAGGCAGGATGAGGCTTTGCTTATACTACCCCTGAATAAAGAATGGTTAGAAAAATGGAAAGACTGTATATAATATTTCCACCAGATTGCTTGAGTTTAGAGAGTATAGCATGGGCTTTAGTGCCACATCCATAATTTGAACTCAATAAATACTTGTTTAGATTAAATGAGATAATTGGTTAGATGCACATAGGATCTTTTATTGCCTTAAATTTAGTTCAGTTTTCATTGTATCATTTGCATTCCATCTAAAACATCAATACTATTTTCAGAAAACTGCCAGTATGCAGTGTATTTCTGTGATTTTCCAAAGTCTTTCTATTCAGTTTCACTTCCTTTCTTTCTGAGAAGATAGTTGTTGACAGGGCTCCCTCTTGTGGTGTCTACAGATAGAGGAGAGAACTACAAATCTGTGCAGTAGACAGATCTATAGTCTGTTAAGGTAGACAGGACTTTCTCTACATGCCGCAGATGTCTACCTGATGAGTCATACATATGCAAAAATTGTAAGTGTCAGGTCATTTGAAAATGTGCTAAGGGCACTTGGTAAAGAGATTTTATCGCAGTCCTTTTGAAAAGTGAACTTAGACCTATTAAAAAGTATGAGTTTTTGTATTGAATTTATAAAAAGCATAGTTGATAACTATGTAAGTTAAACATTTTTTGTGGCTTTTTTTGAAAGAGAAGTGTCTTCTCAGATTATATTTAGTGTCTCCTGATTTCCATTTGACCATTCACATCTGTGACCTAAACTAGGTCCTAGTGTGAAAACTTATATAATTTCAATTCAGTGTTTTAAGTCAAGCAACGATAAAGATTCAAAAAGATGAAGGTGAGTCAGTAGCTCCACCTGTTAAAAGTTTTGGCTTCTTTTGTTTTATGTGCCCTAGGACTTAGTCTTTCTTTCTTAGGCTGAGTCCAAGCTATGGAAGATTGTTATTTGTTGTTTATTTTTATTTTTCTGACTGGTTTAGAAAGTTGGCTTTCACTTTTGTCTAAAACTTTACTGAGAAGGCTTCTGTGTGTTTATTTTATCTCCTTAAGAGCAATCCTATACTCTCTTTTTTTTTCTGCCAGCTTCAGTGGCAGACTATGAGTGGAAGAAGTCTGGTTTGAGGAAGTTGGTTCATTTTATTTCATTCACTTCCTTATCTTTATTAACATTTAATACTTGATAATGAGACTTAGGAAGAAGCCAAGAGGACTAACATGGTCATCAATAATAATAAATATGCATCTGCTGAAATAGATGCTTCATAGAACAAATAGTAAATTAGAAATAATCCCAGTATTTGGAATGACATGTCTTCTTCTGTTGTAGAATAACAGACACCATTGGACCAACAGAAACCTCAATTGCACCAAGGCAAAGACCAAAGGCCAATTCCACTACTGCCACTCCCAGTGTGCTGAGCATTCAAAGTTCAGCAACACCTGTTAAAGTCCCTGCTCCTGGTGAATTCGGTAATCACAGACCAAAAGGTAATACAGCCCTGCCATCCTCGTCCCCTTTATAGTAGATTTACATAAACCTTTTCCGGCTTGGTTACCTAGCAGTGTAAATTATTGGCAGACTTATTGTGAAGCAGGTATATTACATAGTACTTTAAGAAAGATAAAGCTACTAATGTGTAATAAGCTCAGTTAGTTATTTTCCTAATGTTCTCAGCAATGGTAAGTTACTGGCAGTATAAAAGTATGGTACAAAAAGCCCACAACTTGCTCATCCCTAGAGTCATCATCAACTAGTAGGGTTTGAAGTTGATACTAAAGTTCAAGAGTATAGAAAATTCTGTATTGTATTGGAAAGGAAGAATTTGAAACTCTAGCCTTACAAAGCATTTGTGTAAAATTGTTTTCAACCAGTATGTTTTAAATCAGGATACTCTTAACGGGCTTCCCAGGTGGTGCAGTGGTAAATAATCTGCTTGCCAGTGCAGGAGATACAGAAGATGTGGACTCAATCCCTGGGTTGGGAAGATCTGCTGGAGTAGGAAATGGCAACCCACTGTGGTATCCTTGCCTGGAAAATTCCATGGACAGAGGAGCCTGAAAGGCTGCAGTCCATGAGGTTGCAGAGGCGAGCATGACTAGACAACTGAGCACTCACACACAGTGGTTAAAAACCCACATGTGGAGTCTCATGAACCTCAATTTCAGTCCTATATCTTCTGTTTTTTAGTAATATGTATTATGAAAATATAGGATTGCTGTGAAGATTAAATGACTGCTTACTGTAATGCCTGCCACGTAATATGCCCTTCAGAAATGTTCACTATTATTACTACTATCGAGTAAAATATATGCTCAAGAAGACAGTATTTTATCTGATGTAACATACGCCTGTGGTGATCAGGTATACCCGACGGAGGAATAAAAGGGAAAATAGGGAAATACGAAGTCTTTATGTCTAATTCCCATTTTACCATTTCTTAGCCTCACTGTTGTCTCTTCTGTAAAATGGGAAAGCGACTATTCTGTTTTAAAGAGTAAATAACAAGGTGTATTGAATCTTGGAAAATTCTGTTTCATAGTAAGCATTCAATGTTAATTTCCCTTTTTATAACTTTCTGGGTTGGAAATGCTATTAGTCCTACCTGTCATTTATTTTGGCCCTTCAGCCAGAGACCACTAGGAACACACATTTGAATAAATTTTATTACTCAGATACCCTGGAAAACTGTGGGAGTATCTCAGTAAGAAGGTGTCTGAAAAGACTTATGAAAGGGTTTGGGCTTGTTTTTGGTAGTTTGGGGAAGGTAGGGGTATAATATCACTATGTAGAAGGAGAGATGGAAAAGCCTCATTTGGAAATGAAGCAGCATTCAGTCATATTGGCCAGGATTGAGAGAAGTTTGGTCATTTTTGTGGTTTGGACAGGGTTTCTGATTTTGCCAGTGTTCAGACGTGATTATGGAGTGGACTTGTCATGATCCATCATGGGCACAGGATGGTTTTGTCTGATGCTGGTGTTCTGTAAAACTCTTAACATTTATCAGGAGACTCCTCCATGCAGGGGTGTCAGGCCTGCCTCCCCATGTCAGGGGCAGTACTTCTCCTTCTTACATGCTTCCAGTTTAAGTTGGGAAAAAAACCAACCCTTCCCCCCATATGTATACATCTCTTAAGATTTCTTTTCCCATTAAATCTTACATAAAAGTAACACATGAATAAAATTTTAAAAAATATTCATACAAAGAAGTAATATTCAGAAAAATGTAGATATCTCCATTCTTTTTCTTCCTGCAGTAGACTAGCAATAGTTTGGTGTACCTCCTCCCAGTCCTTTTTACGTTTTTGCGTGTATAAACGCAGGTGTAAATAATTCATGTTGGGTTAAATACAAATGCATTCATACTCGATACAGTTCTCTACAGCTTGATTTTTCTTAAACTTAATATGCTTTGGGGGGGGGCCTCCCAGGTGGCTCAGTGGTAAAGAATCTGCCTGCCAATACAGGGGATATGGGTTTGATTCCAGGATTGGGAAGATCCCTTGGAGAAGGAAATGGCAACCCACTCCAGTATTCTTGCCTGGGAAATCCCATGGACAGAGGATCCTGGCTAGCCACAGTCCATGAGGTCACAGAAGAGTAGGACATGACTTAGAGATTCAGTAACAACAACAATAAACTTTGGAGAGCTATGCATAAATCTGTATGCATAGTATGTAGAGCCTCCTTGTATTTTTATAAACACAAGAATAATTTAAAAGGAACATGCATATTCTTATAATTTTAAGAGTTGTTGCTCAGTCATGCCCGACTCCTTGTGACCCCGTGGACTGCAGCACCCCAGGCTTCCCCGTACTTCACCATCTCCCAGAGCTTGCCTAAACACATGTCCATCAAGTCGGTGATGCTACCTAATTATCTCATCCTCTGTCGTCCCCTTCTCCTGCCTTCAGTCTTTCCCAGCATCAGGGTCTTTTCTAATGAGTTGGCTCTTTGCATCAAGTGGCCAAACGTGCGTACAGATTCCTTGTATTTTATAAACATTTTCGAGAATAATTGAAAGAAACATGCATTTTCTTATAACTGGAAGAGTTCAGTTCAGTTCAGTTCAGTCGCTCAGTCGTGTCTCACTCTTGCGACCCCATGAACCGCAGCACACCAGGTCTCCCTGTCCATCACCAGCTCCTGGAGTCCACCCAAACCCATGTCCATTGAGTCGGTGATGCCATCCAACCATCTCATCCTCTGTTGTCCCCTTCTCTTCCTGCCTTCAATCTTTCCCGGCATCAGGGTCTTTTCCAATGAGTCAGCTCTTTGCATCAGGTGAGTTTCAGCTTCAACATCAGTCCTTCCAATGAACACCCAGGACTGATCTTTAGGATGGACTGGTTGGATCTCCTTGCAGTCCAAGGGACTCTCAAGAGTCTTCTCCAACAACACAGTTCAAAAGCATCAAGTCTTTGGCGCTCAGCTTTCTTCACAGTCCAACTCTCACATCCATACATGACTACTGGAAATACCATAGCCTTGACTAGACGAACCTTAGTCGGCAAAGTAATGTCTCTGCTTTTGAATATGCTATGTAGGTTGGTCATAACTTTCCTTTGGAAGAGTTAGAAATAGTCATAAAACTGTCTTCATAGAAATGCTGTATTTCAGGCCTGTGGAGGTTTGAAGACGTTAACATGGATGAGAAAGAGTCCTTCTCTTTCTCCTTGCATGCTCCCTCCTTTTCCCCTTTAGGATTAAATAGTCACATTTGAATTTACAGTAACTTGTTGGAAGGGAATATAGAAATTATCATCGTTTCCTC
>SJYA01001198.1:3007967-3019258 GCA_006410615.1 Neotragus moschatus
GAACACCCAGGACTGATCTTTAGGATGGACTGGTTGGATCTCTTTGCAGTCCAAGGGACTCTCAAGAGTCTTCTCCAACAACACAGTTCAAAAGCATCAAGTCTTTGGCGCTCAGCTTTCTTCACAGTCCAACTCTCACATCCATACATGACTACTGGAAATACCATAGCCTTGACTAGACGAACCTTAGTCGGCAAAGTAATGTCTCTGCTTTTGAATATGCTATGTAGGTTGGTCATAACTTTCCTTTGGAAGAGTTAGAAATAGTCATAAAACTGTCTTCATAGAAATGCTGTATTTCAGGCCTGTGGAGGTTTGAAGACGTTAACATGGATGAGAAAGAGTCCTTCTCTTTCTCCTTGCATGCTCCCTCCTTTTCCCCTTTAGGATTAAATAGTCACATTTGAATTTACAGTAACTTGTTGGAAGGGAATATAGAAATTATCATCGTTTCCTCTTTTTAAATTGTGTATTTCATCCTCTTTTGGTTATTTCCAAAGTTTATTTGTAGGGCTTTCCTGTGGTACAGTTTATAAAGCTTATAAATAAATGCCCATTTAGGAGCCAGTGTTAGTAGATTTTTCTATGGTGGCATTTATTGAATATCTGTTATATAACAAGTTCTTTGGGGTACTAAAATAAATAATAATAAAGAAGTCTTCACCCCATCTCTCAGGGGTACTAGTTAGGAAATAGCCACGTAAACAGTTAATTTGTGCAATGCTGAGATAATGTTATAAAACCAAGTGGAAGCTTTAGATGAAAGAACAAGGAGGAGAGATGTGAGATAAATTTTAAAGGATAGCAACAGTTGCAGTGCGTGGAAACTGGCATTTTGGTTAGAGAATCCTGTCAGCAAACATGCAGACTCAGGATGCAGACTCAGACTCATCATACAGTTGAGAAATGTGGAACATTTCAGACTGGCCTGGCTGGTGTGTCCATGGAGAGGGAGCATGGAAAATGACGTGTTTCTAAGATCGTGACTTGTTCATGAGTTGTAACTGTCAAAATTAACTTTCATGAATACTTTTGCTATAGTAAATAGTCCATTTAGACTACATTCATATGGAAGTTTCTATAAAATAAAGATATAAAGCCTTGGTTAATGACTACTGAAATGAGTGTTTTGAAATCCTACCATTTTATTGAGATCATGAGTATCTTTCATTTTTACTGCGTGAAGTGGCGTCTGTGTGCCTTGCAGCTCTGTGGTGGTCTCTGCTGTGCACCAGAGTGGCTCAGCTCTGCCTGCGCGTTCATCGGCCCGTGTGGGCCCTTCCCGTTAAGCCACCACAGGACGCTGAGCAGAGCTCCCGTGCTCTGCAGCAGGCTCTCCTTGGTTACCCGCTGTATACGTGATAGTGTGTATGTGCCAGCTCCAGTTTTCCTATCCATCCCACCCCCTTGAAATCGTGATTATGCTCATACACGTTTTTGCAAACCTCCTTTAGGACCACTGAAACCTGGAAACGGCCCTGAGATTTTACTGGGCCAGGGGCCCACTCAGCAGCCTCCACAGCAGCACCGAGTCCTTCAGCAGCTGCAGCAGGGAGACTGGAGACTGCAGCAGCTTCATCTGCAGCATCGCCATCCTCACCAGCAGCAGCAGCTTCTTCAGGATGCGTATCTGCAGCAGGTGATTCTGTTACTTGAGACACAGAAGTATCTGTATTTTTTATAGATAACTTCTATAGCTGTGAAATTNGAGTCCTTCAGCAGCTGCAGCAGGGAGACTGGAGACTGCAGCAGCTTCATCTGCAGCATCGCCATCCTCACCAGCAGCAGCAGCTTCTTCAGGATGCGTATCTGCAGCAGGTGATTTTGTTACTTGAGACACAGAAGTATCTGTATTTTTTATAGATAACTTCTATAGCTGTGAAATTCATGCCAATTGTAAAGAACAGTGAATTCCCTTTTGTGTCATGGGTACGTTGAACGGTGGACTGAAGTAAACAGTTTGCTCAGTTTCCTGCTTATTAAAGAAAATGCATTTTATTTGCATTCTGTGAGATACTTAAGAATGCTCTGTGGAAATAGGCTGCATTGTGGCTTTATGAAGCAAAGAATGTTCACCCAGTCATTTGGCACCACAAATAAGTACTGCAATTTGTGATGAGTAGTGTCTTCTGAGTTACATTTTGAGTTCCCATATAGATATATAGACTAATAATGTTGTTGAAAAGGTGATATTAGGCTTTCAGAGGTAGCATTGTCTTGGGTTCTTGTTCTTATTTTTATGTTTTTCTTTTTTTGCTTGTTTTGGGTTATGTGTGTGTTATGTAATATGTGTGTGTTATGTATGTGTGTACGTGTACGGGGGTCAGCATTAGAAGGGACATAGAAAAAAATGACCTTAACTTCTGTTCTGTCCTTGGCCTCATCAGAACCTGCAGATTTCTAGTCACTAAACTATTTTAAATTTATGACTGTTGTTAGCATCTTTCTGTCATTTCCTGAACTATTTTTGAGCCAGTTGTATGCTTGACACTTCTTATGGGTGTACTCACTCGTGGTCTGCTCTTGACTGACAGACCCAGAATGAAGAGGAGTTAAGTAGGGGTGCCATTGGATGGCCAGAAGATAGCATTGAAGGGGAGACAGAGGAGAGTGGGAATTTACTGTTATAATTTCTGCAAGGGTCGTCATCAACTAGTAAATGGGTTTAGGTTTCTTCCAGACATCCTTAAACTGTGCTGGAAATTGCTTTTAGTTGAATCTGTTATGTTGCATTGATAATTTTGAAACCAGTTCCAGTAAGCAGATATAAAAGTTCCAGTCACTTACTGATTATAGGTATTTCACATTAGTGTTAGACTATTGAGTACCCAAGTCATTGTTATGGTAGGATCAATACTTTAAAATAAAAGGCTATGGGACAAAAATGGCATGAGTAATATTGTTGAATTTGTTTTTCAAATTGTAGTATCAGCATGCAGTGCAGCAGCAACAGATGCTTCAGCAGCAGTTGTTAATGCATTCAGTGTATCAGCCACAACCTTCTGCATCACAGTATCCTGCAGTGGTAAGTGTTATATAACTTTTAGAGGTTGCTTTTGGAGTATACACTGCGGTGATGGAATTCACAGTGTGAATAGTATTTTCTAGAATTTAATAATTCAGAATTAACTCGTTAATTAATGAACATATATTTTATCAAAGCCAGTTATGTGTGCTCAAGCAGTTTTACATTGGGTTGAACCTGGATTTGGCAGATCATAATTGACTGATAGTATTTTTCTCTTATCTCATAGTATAAGGAGATGACTGCTTACCCAAGATATCTTGTCATATGTTTCTTTCATTTGACAAATGTCTATTGAATAAAAAAAAGTAAGAAAGAAGGAAGCCCAAAGGAAAATTACATTTGCTTCAGAGAATAGTTAGACCTTTTTTTTAATAGCAACCACCATACCAAGTGACTTTAAACTACTGTGTTGTTTTTTTCTTAAACTATTTAAAGGAGAATTTTTGAATCCTACTAGGTGAGCCTAACTTTCCAGTTTCTTAAAAATTGAGATATAATTGACATTTCCAGTTTCAGGTAGATTATAATTTGTTGTGGGTCTGTATTACAAAATAGTCACTACAATAAGTCCAGTTAAACAACTTCTTAAATAGATTTATTTTCTCTTGTTGTAGTATTCTGCAGAAGCTGCTCCTTCAGATAAAAGTTGATTTTCCAGTTTCTGATTTGTTGCAGTGTGAAAAGGAAGGAGCGAAGTAAATAGGTGCACTGCTGATAGTGCTTCGTGCCCTTGAGCGTTGTTGTGTGATGGCGTGTTTTGTTTCAGATGCAGCAGTATCAGCAGGCTTTCTTGCAGCAGCAGATGCTCGCTCAGCACCAGCAGTCTCAACCGCAGGCATCACCAGAGTATCTCACCTCTCCTCAAGAGTTCTCCCCAGCCTTAGCGTCCTACTCTTCATCACTTCCAGCTCAGGTTGGACCCATGATGGACTCCTCTTATAGTGTCAATAGGCAAGTATTTTTCCACTGAATACAAAGGAAATCATTGTGGGAGTGGGTGTTACAATGGAGTTGGAGTCATTTCCTCAGTTCAAGTGGCTCCTGAATTTGGAGCCCATCTTTTTGTTGAGCTCCCCCTTTTCTCTTACTAGTCCTCTCCTCTGGTCCCTGTGTGTCTCTGTCCTTCTTTCTGTTTTTATCAGTTAATCCTGCTAACTGCTATCTGCAGATAAGGCTTAGCAACATCCAGCAGTATTTAAGGCTAAGAAAAGGAAAAGGAAAATTATTGTCAAAAGCAAAGCTACTGTGGTGTCTCAGCACAACCAGGGCATAAAATCGCTTTATTCAGTAGTGATTTTAGAGTGGTACTGTTTGTTATGGCAACTGATTTTCACTTTAAGGTTTATTCACTATGATAATAATAGTTAATATTTATTGAAGGCTTATTTATTTATTTATGTTCTCTTTGCTTTACATGTATTAAATCATTTAATCTTCTCAGTAACCCTATGAGGTAGATACTGCTTCTTCTGTTTCACAGATGAGGAAGTTGAGACCTACAGAGGTCAAGGAACTTGACCAAGGGTGAACAGCTAGTGACCTTTACGGAGGCGATTCAGATCCCATGTGGTCCCTCTCCCAATGCATGTCCTTATCTACCACCTCCATCATAATAAAATGATCTGCTTTATCAAGTATTTATAAAGTACGAACCAGGACACCTTAAAATGTTCAGTTATAATTTTTTGTCCTCTTTTAATTTTTACTCTAGATCAATTGCTGGTAAAGAGGCAGTTGCAAATATGACAAATCAGAAGAACATCAGTAACCCACCTGATATGTCAGGGTGGAATCCTTTTGGAGAGGACAATTTCTCCAAGCTAACAGAAGAGGAACTGTTGGACAGAGAATTTGACCTTCTCAGATCAAGTAAGGGACACTTGAAGGCTTATTTTGCTTCACAGTAAAATAACAGCTCTGTAATTATTCAGCAAGGCCAAAGACTGTTTTGGGATGGTAAAGAGAAGATTCTTTTTGCGCATTTGAGGGCAAAATTCAGGCCGTCTTCTTTTACATATACTATCATACTATCTTGTGTGCATTAGAAATCAGTTGCTTGATAGTAGCTATTAAACCTAAGATTACTGATAATATGTTGATTCCTAACACTTAAATACTGCATATCTTTGAATGTTAATTCAGAAACTGCCAAAAAATGGAAAGTTAATGTTCAAATAAAAAGGGAGACATTAGTATCTTGCCTTACTAATCATTTTGCAGCTCTGTTTTCTTGCACACTCATTAGAAGATTTTGTGGGTCTGAGATGCCCTTTGAAAGTGCCTGAAAGAAAACTTGGGCTACTACATTATGTTAATGTTTTGTAATGCCCTTTGAATGAGTGGTGACATAAAAGGGCTGCTTTGTTATCCTGGTGTGGCAAAAGTGAAATAAATTCTTTTCCATCTTATATCAGATATCTCAATGTTTTTACTTGCAATCATTGCCTTTTATTAAACTACCTAATACATTTGTCAAACCTCATCATACACATTTTAGAAATTTTTTTTTTGGAAAAGAGATGTGTAGAGTGTTTTGAGGAGCTTGCGAAACAGTAGTGAAAACTCACTCCTGAAATTTTAATTGTCAGTTTTCTGAGTCTTGGGTGTGTGTGTGCGCATGAGTGCCTGTGCCAAGTGTGTTTCCCCATTTTGCACGTGAAAAGGTCATTAGTCACAGTTCCTAGTTTCTGTTTTGTTTTAGGTAACTGGCCTTATGAGAACATTTATTAGGTGAAGTACTTTGTTTCAAACTGATATATATTTTATATTAAAGTTTATAAATGCCCTGAATTCATGTAAGAATAGTTGTTTAGAATTTAAATTTGTATTTTACTTATTGGTTATATGATTATAAAAAATTAAATTGATTGAATACAGATATAAAAATGAGTTCTGAGCCTTTAATAAAGGTTTGTTAACTTTGGTAAAACCAATCTTACATTTTTTCATTAAAAAAATTATTTTTAAACTACAACATTTTTTGTTTGGCATTTTTCCTACAATTTATGTTGAGCTGGCTAAAAAGCAAGGTTTTTGAAAAAGAAAAGTTTCTCTTTCCTTTAGGGAGATGATAGGGAGATATAGGGGGTAACCAATCCTTATAATTTATAGGATTAATTTTAAAGCAAAAGATAAAATTAAGTATTCATTTTAATGTATTCTAAGCAGAATAGTAATTAAGTTTTGCTAAATTAGTATTTTCTACTCTTTGGGTGAAAACTCCTCTCNTTTGAGGGCAAAATTCAGGCCGTCTTCTTTTACATATACTATCATACTATCTTGTGTGCATTAGAAATCAGTTGCTTGATAGTAGCTATTAAACCTAAGATTACTGATAATATGTTGATTCCTAACACTTAAATACTGCATATCTTTGAATGTTAATTCAGAAACTGCCAAAAAATGGAAAGTTAATGTTCAAATAAAAAGGGAGACATTAGTATCTTGCCTTACTAATCATTTTGCAGCTCTGTTTTCTTGCACACTCATTAGAAGATTTTGTGGGTCTGAGATGCCCTTTGAAAGTGCCTGAAAGAAAACTTGGGCTACTACATTATGTTAATGTTTTGTAATGCCCTTTGAATGAGTGGTGACATAAAAGGGCTGCTTTGTTATCCTGGTGTGGCAAAAGTGAAATAAATTCTTTTCCATCTTATATCAGATATCTCAATGTTTTTACTTGCAATCATTGCCTTTTATTAAACTACCTAATACATTTGTCAAACCTCATCATACACATTTTAGAAATTATTTTTTTGGAAAAGAGATGTGTAGAGTGTTTTGAGGAGCTTGCGAAACAGTAGTGAAAACTCACTCCTGAAATTTTAATTGTCAGTTTTCTGAGTCTTGGGTGTGTGTGTGCGCATGAGTGCCTGTGCCAAGTGTGTTTCCCCATTTTGCACGTGAAAAGGTCATTAGTCACAGTTCCTAGTTTCTGTTTTGTTTTAGGTAACTGGCCTTATGAGAACATTTATTAGGTGAAGTACTTTGTTTCAAACTGATATATATTTTATGTTAAAGTTTATAAATGCCCTGAATTCATGTAAGAATAGTTGTTTAGAATTTAAATTTGTATTTTACTTATTGGTTATATGATTATAAAAAATTAAATTGATTGAATACAGATATAAAAATGAGTTCTGAGCCTTTAATAAAGGTTTGTTAACTTTGGTAAAACCAATCTTACATTTTTTCATTAAAAAAATTATTTTTAAACTACAACATTTTTTGTTTGGCATTTTTCCTACAATTTATGTTGAGCTGGCTAAAAAGCAAGGTTTTTGAAAAAGAAAAGTATCTCTTTCCTTTAGGGAGATGATAGGGAGATATAGGGGGTAACCAATCCTTATAATTTATAGGATTAATTTTAAAGCAAAAGATAAAATTAAGTATTCATTTTAATGTATTCTAAGCAGAATAGTAATTAAGTTTTGCTAAATTAGTATTTTCTACTCTTTGGGTGAAAAATCCTCTCCACACTGTTTTAAAAAATAAATCAGTTTATGGAATGGGTAAAGTATTCACATTATTCTGTACCTTATAAAAATGTTATTCTAAGCTCCCTAGAATTTGTGATGACACCGAGTGTTAGTTACTTTGCATAGGCAGGAATGGCATACGTATATTCATGTATACTTCATAAAAATTGGATTTAGCTTGTAAAACTCTTAACCAGCTATTTGTTTTCAAACTTTAAGGTCTGCTCACATGTGTAATTTGTGTATGTATTTGTATACACATGTGTATGCCAAAGAGAGTCTGAGTTCATGGCAGAATTAGTTATGAAAAGATATTAGGTTCCAAATGAAAGTGCAGGAGGAACTTTATCTAAAGGTCAGACTTAGAAACAACTCAGCTATTTGGAAAACCGCCTAGATGGTTCCTGAGCTATTGAACTCATTATCACAAGGATGATTTACTTAAATTAGCACATAGCAGCAGAAAGCATGAATTCTGATACCTGGCCATGCCATTTAACTAGGTTTAACTCTGTAAAGTCACTTAACTGCTGTTCACTTGCTCATTTATAAACTGGTTATAATGATGCCTATCTCATAGGGTTGTCAAGAAGGTTCAGTAATGTCTTTCAGGAGTCTTGGCACTCCATAAATGCCACTTCCACTTTTTTTTACCTTCTGTTTAAGTCTTTTGGGGTCTTATTTCTGAGGTCATTTTTCTATAAAAAGTATTTTAAAATTATATCTAAACTGTTAGGTTTCTCAGCTGGCAATTAAAAAAACAAATGGAAGGGGTTTTGTGGGCAAACATGTCAACAGCAGAAGTGATTTATGACAGTATAGAGAGATTGAATACTCCAGGCAAGAACATTGGAGTGGGTTGCTATTCCCTTCTTCAGAGGATCTTCCCAGCCCAGGGATCTAACTTAGGTCTTCTGCATTGCAGACAGATTCTTTACCAACTGAGTCACCAGGGAAGCTTCTAATAATTGATGGTCACAGTAATGGGGTTCAAAAAAAGTGAAATATCTTTAATAAAGTTTATGAAGAAATCAATAATTTATAGAATATAGTTTAGAAAGATTTCCTCCCAGATTTGACTTAATTGTAAAACTGAGTCATCATTAGCACTCCTTTCACTCACAAGCAATAAGGTATCTAATATTTGATCTACTTGATAAAATTTAAATTACACAGATGGATCTCTTCTAGAGCCTTGAGTTTCAATACACTAATGTTGTAGTGAAAATTGATTGTTGGTCATTACTGGTTGGTTCCTCTGTCTCTATCAACATTTTTCAAATTGAAGAAATAAATTACCAATGAATTTGAAATACCAAATTTATATTTTTTTATCAGCACATATATTTATCAACAATTTTTCAAAGTCTTTTTAAAGATTTTTTTATATTTGGCTTATGAAAGCTTTCTGGTGAGAAACTGAATACTTTTATGTTTGGACCTTAAAAATACTGGCATTGCTCATATAAATTGTTCAGAATAAAACATTGCCATTTGAAGTTTTATTTTTAAAATAGTATGTGGTTATTTATTTAAAAGAAAAAAGGTGTACTATCTAGGAAATACTCTACTTGTGTGTACTTTGCAGGCAGTAATTCTAAAATTTTGAGATATTAAAATTCTAAGATATTAGTAATTGGTAATTAAAAAACCTGTTTTTTTAAATCATTTTTAAGAAAATAGTGGAATCCAGCTGGCCAAGGGAGTTAACAGATAAAATACGAGTCAAATTCTTCTTGCTTTTGCTTTCAGTATAAAAATATTTATGGTTTGGATTTTTTAACCTGTTCCTATTTAAGACCAAAATATTACATTGAAATTAAGCATTATTAATAAAGCTAGTTTCAATATTTTTTTAAAATTTAAACTTGTATTTTTCATGGTCTTTTGTATCAAAGCATTCAGATTCATGTGTTAACTTTAGAAATCTAATTGTCATAATCCTTAATACATTAAGCACTCATTAGAATATAGGTGTTTGCTTTGGGAAAATTTAACTTGCCTTTGAATAGTTGTGTAGCTCTATACAGTAATTAAAAGTAATACTTGATATATTTTCTTGTTTATGGATTTATTGTTTATTTCTGTTTAAAATTGCATCAAAATAATTAAAAGGAAGACTTGAAGAAACTAAAGTCTGTGGCTCCTTTGCATATTCTACTGAATGTGCATTTTTTCTCTCTGAAGCCACAGTATGAAATAGATATTAATGTCAGTATATAAAGTTAGTTTGTGGTAAAACATTAACTGTCAGCTTTTTAACCTGATTCAAACCTATTGCTGTTCAGAACTTTTCAGGCATATTAGAACCGTGTCAAAGTATCAGATGATGACTCTACTTTTAAACGTTATTCTTTAACCTTTTGGCTCTTGAAGCCATTATCCATCCATTTAAGCTGTTGAATTAACTTTTTAGAGTATATTCATTTTTCTGATGATATTATAGAATATAATTTGATTCTAAAATTTTAAAATTGTCTATTTTTGCCATCTGTATCTATTAAAATTCTTGAAAAAATACTGTCTTCATTCAGCACAAATATTTTGGGAAGGCAGGAAGAGGTAAGTTACAAATCAAGTTTAAGTTTTACGCTAATGAAAACAATTCAGAAAAAGAAAACAAAAGTTCTTTGAAAATGGAGCTTAAGTACATTTTAGGGGTGACTGTATTTGAAAAGTAGCTCTACATACCATTTCATTAGTTTTTATTTATATATAGTTGATAATTAAAAAAATTAATATGTATATTTTTTATTTTGTGCCCTGGGATTCAGATTAGCATGTGAACTTTAGAAATCTCAATGATTTAAAAAAAAAAAATCCTTCTTGGAAAAATTTATCCTATTTTGTGGAACAATGAGAACATGATTCACTTGATAGTGAGTTTGTTCCGCTTCCTGTTTTGACATAATTGGATACATGAACTTTGTGCAGAACAGTATCTTCACATTTTTAATTGTGGGGACCCCATATATAAAAAAATACTACTCCTACATGGTAGCCTTTATATTTTTTCATAGTACAAACAGCATTTGTTACTGATTTCCTGAATTAAGGATACAATGAATATTTTGAAAAAGAACATCTAAATTGAATTTTCATTGCTTTCCATTTCTGTATTGGATTTGAAAGTAACCTCTTGAGTTTTGAAAGTCTTATTTGTACATAAATCAGTTTTCAGGTTTGTTACCTTAAAATATTAGTGTTTCATTCAAAATTTTAAGTAAAAATTTAAACAGCCTGAAGTGTCATATGGATATTAATAGACTTAGTTTTAGCCATAAAACTGATAATTGTATCATAAAGGTATTTCAAGGATTAGTTGTCCATAACAGTGGTTAAATATTTTCAAGATACCATAGACTCTAGGGCCTTGTCTTCTGAACCTGCACTCCCTGGACCAGCAGTGTCCTGGCGTCTGGGAGCCGGTTGAATTGAGAATCTCAAGATCCATTGCAGAACCATCCAGTCTGATCTGCATTTTAACAACTCCCCAGGTGTTTAGAATGCACATTAAATTTGAGAAGCACTGTCCTAAGAGATTGCTGCTTTAAATTGGGGCTTTTTACCTCACTCTGCAGTTTCAAGTCTTTTTAGAGAAGTCTAATTCTATCTGGATTTTTCCTCCCCATCCTGCCGTCCCTTAGAACTCACATGAAATCAGCATAGTTTGTGTGTGTGCGCGCGCACATGTGTGCGAACAGTTAGTTCTGGCTGACTCTGCAACTCCGTGGACTGTAGCCCACCAAGCTCCTCTGTCCATGAAATTTTCCAGGCAAAAATAC
>SJYA01001198.1:3021416-3084755 GCA_006410615.1 Neotragus moschatus
CCACTTCCACCTCCTGGGAATCTTTTTCTCACCAGGCACCTGTTAGCATCACTCCATGCACTCGATTTATTACTGCAACCTGTGCCTGCTCCCTTATTTCCTTTTATCTTGCTGTACATATTTCTCTCTAGCTTTGTTTTGAAGTCTGTATTCCTCCTGTTTTTTCTTATTAGTTGTTCTTCCATGCCAGCATGTAACCTCCATGAGGGCAGGCGTCTTCTTTTTGTTTGCTATTGTATGCCCATGCTCTAGAACAGTGCCTGGCACATACTAGGTGCTCAACTATTTATTGAATGGAAAAAATGAATTGTTAAGGCTTTTAATTTAGTAGAAAAGTGTCTGTATACTTGTATGTATGAGGATGGTTTAACCAAGTAATATGAGAAATCAACAGTAACATAAAATAAATTAACATACAGTGAATTATATTTTATTGCTATTGAAAAATATGATTTACCTCTTTTATGAATAAATGACTTTGTATTTTTTCTGTGTGTATTTTTAGAGAAAGTGTGCCAAATATATCTCTGTTTAGTAATTGGGGTTTAACTTCAGACCTAATATGTTACAAGTTAAAGATAACTGTCATTTAAATAAGTCAACCTAAGTTATTTGTTAGGTTAATTATATTTAGTGACATCTAGCACTGTGATTATATTGTTAAACTTGCCTTTGTAGAAACAGATACGTATTTAAACTCAGGACTACCCCTTAATACTTAAACAAATGAACTCTGAATCTCATATTTTTCAAGAAAGCTGTTGCTTTGTTTAATTTTCACTTTTATTTGTACTGTGTGCCATTTTTTTAAAATTTAAAGATCATTTTCTTTTTATTTTATTTTTTGTTTTGTTCATCTTATTTTTGCAGACAGGCTCGAGGAAAGAGCAGCCTCAGATAAGAATGTAGAGCCACTTTCTGCTCCATATAACCATCCTCCAGAGGATCCTTTTGGTTCTGTTCCTTTCATTTCCCACTCAGGCAAGTTACATATGGAACATCACTATCATTAAAAACACACACAACTACAACAGTAGTAACAAAGGCAAAAACCCTTATTATAAAATTGAAGTCGAAATTAGATGTTAGTTACAGAAAATAGAACAGAAAATTATTTTATCCTCTAGCTATCCTAGTTTTAATGTTCTTTCCATTGGGTTATTTAATTTGTGCTTTTTGCTGACACCTAAAAATGCTGATTTGTGTAGTAGAATATTAACTGTTTCTTTCTACCTTCACCGTTGGATACAGTTTTCATGCCTGAAAATATCTTCCCTTTTATATACTTGAAATACTTTTAAAGACATTTTTATACTTAGCTTTTGCTTAAAAATCCTGTTTTCCTAGTTTATACATATTCTCTTGTAGCTGCATTTTAAAAGTATTAGTGGTTTTCTGTTTGTCACAACTTGTAACAAATTACCTATTTTCTTCTTATTCCTTTGATTTCAATCCAGAATTTAAATACTGTTATTATTCACCATTTAAGAATACTTGTAATAATATTTTCAAAGTAATTGCCTAGTTAACACTGTTGAAAATACAAGGATGGAATAAGACTCCACTTTGGCATAAATGGATTTGTGTGTATGCTTTTATATTATAGTGGAAAAACTTGAGTTTAATCTTAGAGAAAGGAAGTGGAGTAGGAGAAATCACGCTTTACCAGAAGGTAAAGATTTTGTTTAATATATTCAAGGTAATTGTCGACCATGTTCTTTGGTTCTGTTTTATTTCTCACTCAGGCAAGTTACATATGTGATTTCATCACTACCATTTAGAATAATTCATCTAAGAGCAATAACAAAAGAAAAACGTGAATATAAAACCAAAATAAGATATAGGTGTTCAGGATTTCTGATAATGCACTGAGCCAGTGTTGCGGCCTTTCAGATTTGGTTATCCAGAACACAACACAGTAACTAAGAGTGTTTCCTGGAGGGTTTCTTTATCTCAAATTGGGGATGATATATACTTGATGAAATTATTGAAAGGATTAAATGAGAGCATGTTTATTGAAAACACAAAGATCCTCAGTGTTGGCTGCTGTTGTGGCTGTTGTTACTGGTAGTGTTATTAAATAGTATTTTTACTACTTACTACTGAATTCCAAAATCTTGGTGTTCAGTAAGTTTTGTAGCTGCTATCCAGCTAGTAGTAGTACAGTGAAAGTGAAGTCGCTCAGTCATGTCCGACTCTTTGCGACCCCGTGGACTGTAGCCCACCAGGCTCCTCTGTCCGTGGGATTCTCTAGGCAACAATACTGGAGTGGGTTGCCATTCCCTTTTCCAGGGGATCTTCCCAACCCAGGGATCGAACCCGGGTCTCCTGCACTGCAGGCAGACGCTTTATCCTCTGAGCCACCAGGGAAGCCCTAGTAATACAGAGTTCAGTAATAATAAGCTAATTAACTACTGAATGAAATCTTTTCGTAAAGTGTAGACCCAGTTTATGAAGCTGTTCCTCCATCAAGGACAGTTTTAACAGTGCCCTTTCTATTTTTATTAAAGCATTCACTACCAGTATTCAGTACAGTATACACATATACATATCTGTTAAAAGCATGGTATTCATTCCTGGTCTTGAAATGCACCTAGCCCTCCTCCTTCCTGAGACATCGTTGTTAGTTTGTATACTAACATGGGATGTGTGACTCTGTGAGTTACAGCCTGGACTATCTAATTCTAATAAACACCCTAAACTTCTAAAACGTACAGAGTTTGAACAGTTCAGTCAATGAAATTCTAGATTTCTTGTGTTGCATTTCATTTTTAATTAGGTTTGGTGAACTTCCCTTACTCTCCCTAACCTTAACCTACCTCTTGGATCTTGTTATCTAATATGAAGTTAAATTGAATTTAAGGATGGGAAAAGTCACATGGTATATAGCAAATACTTACTGAAACAAATTATTACAGATTGTCAGTCTAAATGCTGGATCATTATATAAGCCATGATGAGGTGTATCGTTTATACCTTTAGAGTCTAGTGATTCGTTTTTTTAAAATTTTTTCCTTGAAATTATTGTTGTTCAGTCACTCATTCATGTCTGACTTTGTGACCCCCATGGACTGCAGCACACCAGGCTTTCCTATCCATCACCAGCTCCTGGAGCTTGCTCAAACTCATGTCCATCTGGTTGGTGATGCCATCCAGCCATCTCATCCTCTGTCATCCCCTTTTCCTCCTACCTTCAGTCTTTTCCCAGAATCAGGGTCTTTTCTAATGAGTCAAGTCTTCGCATCAGGTGGCTAAAGTATTGGAGCTTTAGCATCAGTCTTTCCAATGGATAGTCAGGATTGATTTCCTTTAGGATTGACTGGTTTGATCTCCTTGCAGTCCAAGGGACTCTCAAGAGTCTGCTCCAACAGCACAGTTCAAAACCATCAATTCTTCAGCACTCAGCCTTCTTTATGGTCCAACTCTCACATCTGTACATGAACACTGGAAAAACCATAGCTTTGACTAGATGGACCTTTATTGGCAAAATAATGTCTCTGCTTTTTAATATGCTGTCTGTGTTTGTCATAGCTTTTCTTCCAAGGAGCAAGCGTCTTTTAATTTCATGGCTGATGCTCTTAATTTTTCCACATATGAATATGAGTTACGAAGTTATTCTATAATGAATAACTATGAGCAACTTTTAAGAACTCAAGCATAGTCTTTTATTGTGAGCACTTCCTTGGAATGCTCCCTACTTTCAGGTTCTAATTAGAACTTGAAGAGTCTACTGATTCTTGAAGATCAAGAATTTTCCTCTTCTAGAGTGTCAGCAGTGGTTACTATTGTTGAATCCTACTGCATACACACAATGGAAACTGAGGCTCAGAAGCAGGGGCAAGTGATTTCCTAAGGTCAGATAGTTTATAATCCAGCTCTGTCTGATGCTAAACTCTGTCCTGTAAAAACAGCAAAATGAAACTGTTGGATGACTTTTTTTTTTCCTTAACCAGTGTTCAGTATATATTCTGTTCTGTGTGAATTGTTCCACTTGTGGATGGGTTTTTGATGTATTGTGGAAAGAAGTGAACTCCATATCCTAATTCTCCACCATCTTGATTTCCCAAGTGTCGAGTGTCTTATTCTAAATAAAAACCTACAGGAAGAGAAGTAACATAATAGAAATGTCAGTTCTATGGCATTTTTAATCTGACTGGCAAATATTACCCACCTCTAGTATGATTCTCTTCTTATACTCAGGCCTTGTTGCTTGGCTCGTGTTCTGAGAAATTGTACAGATTTTGATAAAACCTTCTAATCCAGTAATCCTTGGGTCTGGTGGGGTACATTGCTGAGAAATGATGGCAGGCAGTATGCTTCCAATTCCAAGTCTTACAGCCCCTCCCTTATCCCTAAATGATGAGACAACAGAAGGCATGTAATTACAATAGCAGTTTCAAGCCATTCATCCTCTATAATCCGATAGCAAGGAAAAGAACATCAGAATTTTCTTGAAACTGGAAGCTTCTTATATGATTAAAAATGTACCACCTGCTTTATAAGTAAAAGAACTGTCCTATCGAAGATGGAAACCTGATTAAAAGAATGGTAACATGAACGGGAAGATGCAAATGTTCCCCTCTCCTCACACTGTTTTGGACGTATTCTAAATATTTTAAGTTTTTAAAATTATTCATATGGTTTATATATAAAACTAAAGACACAGTCTATATAAAGGTTCATTTATGTGATTTAGGAATGCATTTGTAATATTTATTTAAAATAGTGTGGCATTGGGACTTTCCTCGCAGTCCAGTGGGTTAAAACTTCACACTTGCAATGCAAGGGGTGTGGGTTTGATCCCTGGTTGAGGACCTAAGATCCTACATGTCATGTGGCTCAGTCAAGAAATTAAAAAAATATATATATATGAATATGTATATATAGTGTGGCATTAGCTAGGATTTCATTCTTTACACAAAAGTATTTTTTAAAAATACTAATAAACTTACGAAAGTCTATAAAAATTGAGGAATTTTAGCTTTTGAGTTTGGAATCCTCTTTTGGACACTGAAAGACTATGATGTCTTTGTAATTTTAATACCTAGAAATATCTTTTTATGAAAATTTGAGCTTGGAATAGATGAACTCATGTTCTTATATTCATTTGGTGGGTTCATGTTCTTAAATTCATTTGGTTAGGTAAGCTTGTTTTTCAGAATCTCCCAATAGTTTTTACCTTGTTCAGTCATTTTCCAGATCACTAGAATCAAATTAGTATGTGTTTTTCACAACTGTTGGCTTAGATGGTAATAATCTGCCTGCAATGTGGGAGGACCTGGGTTCAGTCCCCGGGTTAAGAAGATCCCCTGGAGAAGGGAATGGCAACCCACTCCAGTATTCTTGCCTGGAAAATTCCATGGACAGAAGAGCCTGGTGGGCTATGGTCCATGGGGTTGCAAAGATTCTGATTCAACTGAGCAACTAACACTTTCACAACTGTTTGAATGAATGATAAGTTCCTTGAAGTCAGGAATTAATCATATCTTTGCATGCTGTATAATACCTTGTTGAATGAATTTACTATCAAAGTGTACTTTGGTAATCTAATATAAACTTTCTATCACATACCCTAATATTTAATGAGTTCTCACTAGATAAGATGGATTTTATAAATGTTCTAGCTCTATCAGGTAAGTTCCATTATTGCCTTTATTTCCTCATTCTGTATGTGAGGAAATTGAGACTTTTTGGATGTCTGTCTTCCATGGATTTTGTAAAGTTGTATGTGTTTTCATTTGTTGATAAAGCCTTATAGTATTTCTAGAACTTAACCCTATGGTGAGTGAAAGTCGCTCAGTTGTGTCCAACTCCTTGTGAACCCTTGGACAATATAGTCCATGAAATTCTCCAGGCCAGAATACTGGAGTGGGTAACTGTTTTCTCCAGGGGATCTTCCCAACCCAGGGATCAAACGCAGGTCTCCCACATTGCAGGCAAATTCTTTGGCATCTGAGCCACCAGGGAAGCCCAAGAATACTGGAGTGGGTAGCCTGTCCATTCTCCAAGGGATCTTCCTGACCCAGGAATCAAACCAGGGTCTCCTGCATTGCAGGTAGATTCTTTACCAGATGAGCTACCAGGGAAACCCTATATGATTAAGATATTTATCGTAGTATTCAACAAACACTTTGCTGAAATAGAAGCAATACCATTCTCATTCTATTAGTTTTTTGTTTCCTTTTTAAAAAAATTTTCAGGCATAGGTTTGTAAAGGGGGATACAAAAGAAACATAAGGCAAGCCTGTGGTTATATTCTGTAAGGGGTCGGTTCTAGGCTGTACTGAATGTTTGCTGGTGAGGATATTCTCCTGATAGTTTATAGAATTTACAGAAGGGAGTTTTAAACTAGTGTCATCAGCAGAGAAGTAACCGGGCCTTAAACTTGGACAAGTCATTCAACTTTTCTCTAATTTCAAATTACTTTTGTGTTAAAAGAGACTGGACTTGTCTTTAAAAATCTCTTCTTTTTTTGCTTTCAACATATAGTTGAAACTGTGAAACAGGATTAAGATCACCAAAAGAAAGAAACAAGAAGAGAAACGAGAAAGCCAGGGAATGAGCGTTGGTTGGTAGCTTGGCATATCTTCAGAATGGTAGGAAGTCATGACAATGAGCTGTCATAGAAAGCAAGGGGAACATTTTTGAAGATGTGGTTCATAAGACCAAAGGGGAAAGATTGTAGCAGAGCTAGCTGACAGAGCATTTTCACCCTAATGTTACTGTGGGAGCTTAAATGGTGGGGAGTTAAGAGAGAATGTGTGAAAGCCCCTCGGCACTTCATTCGCACTCAGGACAGTATTAATTACTGTCTTTTCTGGTTGGTTTCTCAGGACCGTTAGCAGTGTGGTATGTGGTAGGTACTCCATACTCATGAAATGATGGTGTAAGACAGCCCTCCACTGAGTGTCTGAGATGTGCCGCCGCTGTTGCAAGCTCTTCACCTGTACGCTTTAATCTCTGCTGCGGTTCTCTGAGGCGGACACTACTGCTGTCCCTACTTTACAGATGAGGAACCTGGAACACTAAGTCGTATCTGACTCCACATGAGAACACAAATCATCAAAGGACACTTGGATGAAGGGAGGGACGTCTGCTATGTATTTTGATATGGGCAGTTACCAAATGGCTAATTTGGTATTTAACTCGTTTAGTAATTACTTGTTGTTTTATGCATAGTACTAAATAGTTGAAGCACCGTTTTGTTAGCTTTGAATTATTGTTTTGAAATTTTATACAGAGGTACATATAAAGCCATAAAGCAGTGAGAATTTATGTGTGTCAGTAGGTTCTATTGATACTTTGGTGACTTCCATGTTTCCCCCCACCCCCCCCACCCCCACTCAATACATGGAATTTCCCCAAGGAGACACGTTCGTATGCCACGTGAGAATTTAGACTTCGTAAAGTCATTGCTGTTCTTCATACTTGACCTGTATCTGCGTTGTCTGTCTTAGCCACTCGCCCTCTTCTCAGGATTTGGCTCCAGTTAGATTTTGGATAGCTCCAGTAATCAAACCCAACCTCAAAAGATGAGGATTACTCAAAAAGCTGAAATTTCTACCATTTGTAGTTCCAAGGCACAAAGCGGAGAAAAAAGTACCTTGACTGGAAGCCAGCAAACCTACTATATTTAGTTTAAGGAAAGTTTAGTTTAAGGAAAGACTGTGCTACTCAGAGCCCCAAATAAAAATTAGTTAATATATGACATTTTATGGTGTATTACCGGTATCAGTTAATGGAGAAGAATGTAACTGAGATGTGATACTCAACACATTGTAGACATTTGTTTATGCTTTGAATACATGTTCCTGGTGGTTATTGAAAATACTGTAACTCCCTTTCTACCTACCTGAAAACCAGCCATTTTTACACGAATCATACAAATCTCAGTAAATAAAGGGATTATGAGGATTTGGGATTATTGAATTATAAAGCAACATATTTAGGCTGTCCTTTTGGGAAATTAACTTCAGCAGTGGAATAATCCTGATTTAAATTTTACAGCAAATCAAATGTGTAATATTTGCTCTAACAACTTGGAAAAAGCAATCTGGCACCAAGGGCAAGCAGTAGGAATATCTGAATTTTTTAAATTACAGGAATATGTTTAGGCAAAGAAATGAGTTGAAAAAGTTGATGGCACTCAGCTGTGAAGTTACATTTTAAAGTACAATTGGTAGCCAATTTTATAACTTGGTAATTCTTATTTTGAGTCTTTTGTGCCTGTGGAACAGGACTAAGAGTCTTAGAATATATTGAAATGATTAAAAAAAATTTATTGGAGTGTATTTGAGTTACGATGTTGTGTTACTTTCTGCTGCACAGCAAAGTGAATCAATTATACATATACATACATCTACTGTTTTTTAGATTCTTTTCCCGTAAAGACCATTACAGAGTACTGAGTAGAGTTCCCTATGCTATACAGTAAGATTTTATTAGTTATTTATTTTATATATAGTAATGTGAATTTGTCGGTTCCAATCTCTCATTTATCCCTCCCTCCTTTAATTTCCATTTCTTTCTCAGTTTTTTTTTTCGTTTTGCATCAAAGAGAGGAGAGTTAAGTGGATGGCTGTTGTTACAGAGAGTAAAACCTTACCTGGAATGTTTGAAACTTGCAACTTTGGAATTTACCTACCTTGTCTGTAGCAAGGGGTAATGCAGAGCAGTGACTACTTGTGTTTAACTTTGGGCTTCTTAGTATTTGTGTTGCTCTTAGGATGCTGGCAGAGAGGCCTGTTGCTGCTGTTGTCTCCACACTAGTTTATGAAGGAATGGAAGGATGAAGCAGAAGAGAAACATTTCAGCAGGGTCAGGGTGGGTTATGATCATATGGGAGTAAAAAGGAATTTGGAAAATATTTTTGATTGCTTGTTTTAGTTTTGTGAAGAGATGACGATAAAAGAAATAAAACCAGTCTGTCTACACCAACCAGAAATTTCCCCAGTTGCCCATACTTTTTAGAAATGTAATCTGAAACCATAAAGCCAGGATAGATCATTGCATGTGTCTTTTCATGTTATTTTTGAAAGCATTCCTTTCAATTTTCTATATTGTGCTCTTAACATAGCTGTTTAAAAACCAGAGAGAATGTTTCCAGGATCCAAACGCACCCTTGTGGTGTGTGAATATACATTTGTTTGCCGATATGTTTGGACCCGAGTCACTCTTGAATTATCCATAGAATTGCACCCTCTTGTATCCTCTCCCTACTCTTCCCTCTCATTTAAGTCTGTCTTCAACCATTGAGTCCAGAAAAATAGGTGGGAAGTTGGAGTATGATGTGTGAGATTATTGAGTTTGGCCTTGTCCTGGAGATGACAGTTAAACACTTTATCAAGTACTTTTGTGTCAGGCACTATTTTAAGTCCTTTCTTTATAATAGTCCTATAAATAGAGCCTGTTATAATATGTGTTCCTTGTATTTGAGGGAAGACCAGAGGATTTAGCTCTGGTCTTAGTAGTTAACAGTTAACCTGTTAACTAGGTTAACTTTATTAGCTGTGTATTACTCATGCATAAGGAAGGAATAATGAAATTATTAGTAAAAACACGCTTCCCCTTCCCAAAAAAGTGCATGATCATAGTTCTGTTTAAAATCCCAAATAACTAGAAACAGCCTAGAGGCGCATTCTTTAGGCTTCTAGTTAAATGTTACACATACAATGTTTTGTTACATCTCTATCAGAATTACTAATGGACTATATCGAAACCTCTAAAGATGCTTTAAAAATGGTAAGTGGAAATCCCCACATCCATGCTGACAGTTTAAAAAATAGATCTGTATAGCGCTTTACAACAAAGAAATACATACTGTATTCATACAACTCTGAGAAGCTGACAAAAGGCAGAGTAGGAAGTAGAAGGTGACAGATGTGTTTTGGAAAGCAATGTCGGCAATTTGGGTAAAGGAAACAATTTAGAAGACAGACTAGAGTTAATGTAAGAGTACCAAAAGAAGGTCAGTTGGAGAACCTCTGTCCTGTGTTAAATGTTCCAGAAGACTTCTAGGAACAGAAATCTCTGCCCTAGAAATGGAAAAATTTCCAGGGGAATTAATAGAGCAGTATTTTCCCTGAGTGCTTTGTGCAGAATTGTATATAAAGGTTAATAGGTGTTAACATGTAAATAAAAGTTGTTCATAGTGAAGGAAATGGGGGAAACTAGGTTTCATTAAGTCACGTTCTTTTGTGTATGACGTGTCTGCACCTTTGGTTTAATGAGCATTTTCCAGATGAGTGGTGGTGTTGGGGGGTTACACTCAGCTGCTTGAGATCACAGAACTGTTAGGTTCTTATGGGAATGGCTTTCTGCAGAAGACACTTTAGGGAAGATGTTGGGCTGTTGCTGGAGGTGTCCGCGAGCAAGGATGAGGGGTGTGTGTTGTCGCTCTCTGTGGTGGGCAAGTCGCCTGAGGATAATGCATTAGCATGTCTCTTAGAGGGACTATCCCACTAAAGATAGTGAGGGATGCTTGCAAGTCTTTGCCATTACATTTTTGCTTTGAGATAAAAATTCATGGAAATAAATGCTCTGGCTAATCTAAATGCAAGCTTTCTTTTTAATATCAGAAGTCTGCTATATGGAGAAGTCAAGTGAGAATCCGCATTGGACTTGATTTTAATCTGTTAGGTTTTAAGATAAGCTTATTATGAATATGTAAAGACACAGCATATAGCTCTTGGCTGGTTGCAGGGAACTGGCAGATGAATAATGCATGAAGATTATATTTGTGTTTAAGTATAAACTGATGAAAATCTCTGAATCTTCTCTCCCCCTCACTGCTCAGCCCCACCAGGTTTCCTCCCCACTCCCCACTCCAAGGTTGTCAACAACCTTCGTGAGCTCATTAGAGCCAGTGGCCATTTCCATCCTCAGTGTATTGGGCCTCTTTGCATCACCCAGCCCTGTTGTTGTCAGTTCCCTCCCCCGAGAACACTCTCCTCTCTCAGCTTAGGCGACATGGCACTCACCTGGCTGTGGTCCTCCTCTCTGGCACTTTCCTGTTTGCACTGCAGGTTCCTCTATTGACTTCTGAATGTTTTATACCTGAGTGATGGATCCCTTTTCCTCTCGTACTCTCTTCCTCAGTGATTTCCTTCAGACTTGTGCCTCTCTCTGTATAGTGATGACTCCCAAGTCTGTTTTCTCCAGCCAGAAACTAACCGTGGTGCTCAAGCCACAGATAACTTTGCTCACACTCAGATGTCTTATAGATACTTCAAACTTTGTGTCCAGACCAAATTCTTGATAGTCTCCTCTACTTCCCAGTGTACTCTTGACTCTTTTCTTCTGTATTAAAGGCACTGCCATCCATCGAGAGTTTTCCTCTCCAGTCTCTAACTCTGCCACTTCTGTTTTCCGTGCCACCGTAACTTCTAATTTGTTGTTAGTTGCTCAGTTGCATCTGACTCTTTGTGACATCATGGACTGTAGCCTGCCAGGCTCCTCTGTCCATGGAATTCCCCAGGCAAGAATACTGGAGTGTGTTGCCATTTCCTTCTCCAGGGGATCTTCCTGATCAAGGGATCGAACCTGGGTTTCCTGGATTGCAGGCAGATTCTTTACCATCTGAGCCACCAGGGAAACCCAACTTCTAATTTAAATGACAATTTCCTCTCCCTGATTGGTACTTTGGCAGCCACCTCCTTCAGTCTTTTTTCTACATGGTAGTCACTTAATCTTCTTGAGATCTAAATCTGATCATTGCACTTTGAATAATTCATGACAGTTCCCTACTACACACTGAATTTAGAACAAAACCCAAATTTCTTATCATGGCCTTAGAGGGACCCTCACGATCTGGTCCTTTGCTCTTTCTTTCCCTCTCATCTTAAGCAGTATCGCCCTTGTTCACTGTACTCTGAGCACACTGGTATATTTTCAGTCCTTCAAATATGCCAGCCACCCTCTTTCTTGACTTGGTCTTCACACATGCCATAGCTGTTACGTGGAGCACCTCTCTGCCTGCCCTTTGTGTGGCTGGCTTCTCCTCACATAACTGTCTTAACGGTCATCTCCTGAGGGAGGCCTTGGGCAACTGTCCAGACTAGCTTCATGCACCCTTGCCCCCTGCCCCACGACTTGACATCTCTGCTCTGTTATTTCAGAGTGTTAGTCACAGTTTAGGTTTCATTATACTCTCTGAAACCCTCAAAGGCAGGGACCGTGTTTATTTTATTCACCAGTGCTATGCTCAGTATATATCATATAGTAAAGAGCTTCCCTGGTGGATCAGTGGTCAAGAATCCCTCTGCCAATGCAGGAGACAAGGGTTTGATCCCTGGTCAGGAAAATCCCCTGGAGAAGGAAATGGCAGCCCACTTCGGTATTCTTGTCCAGGAAATTCCACGAACAGAGAGGAGCCTGGCAGCCTACAGTCCATGGGGTTGCAGAGAGTGGGGCATAACTTANTTCCCTGGTGGATCAGTGGTCAAGAATCCCTCTGCCAATGCAGGAGACAAGGGTTTGATCCCTGGTCAGGAAAATCCCCTGGAGAAGGAAATGGCAGCCCACTTCGGTATTCTTGTCCAGGAAATTCCACGAACAGAGAGGAGCCTGGCAGCCTACAGTCCATGGGGTTGCAGAGAGTGGGGCATAACTTAGCGACTAAGTAACCATCTACCCTATAGAATGTTTTGTTGACTCAAAATAATGTGACTGGATTCGAAGCTAAGAACTCTGAACATGAAGATTTCTTTTTTTATGTAGCTTTGATTGTATCTTGAATGTATTAGATATGTATGTCTGTAGCTGTGAGCTTACAGTACTTGTTTTGCTTAACATATATTGATTGATTCAGCACAGCATTAGGGAATGATCTATGAGGTAAATGATAAATAGGCCCGTATCTAAGTAGGTGCTACAATTAAGGCTTGTATGAGGTTCATCCGGAGAAGGTGATGGCAGCCCACTTCAGCACTCCTGCCTGAAAAATCCCATGGGCAGAGGAGCCTGGTGGGCTGCAGTCCATGGGGTCACTAAGAGTCGGACACGACTGAGCGACTTCACTTTCATCTTTCACTTTCATGCATTGGAGAAGGAAATGGCAACCCACTCCAGTGTTCTTGCCTGGAGAATCCCAGGGATGGAGGAGCCTGCTGGGCTGCTGTCTACAGGGTCGCACAGACTTAGCAGCATGAGGTTCATCAGGAGGACCAAATATGGGTGTTTTTCAAGGGGTGCCTCAAAAGGGCTCTGACATGAGCTAGAATACAGCCAGGCACCCTGGGCAAGTCAGGTGGGAGTGGAGTGCTAGAACGGCGTTCATGCCAAGGGCCAGTATTACGTGTGAGAGGCTAAAATAGCACAGTGCTCCTTGATCCCCAGATCTATTAGTTTCCTTGGTTTTTGAGAGTAAACCTTAACAGTTTAGATAGCAATAGCCCCCAAACCCTTGTCCACAGCTATTCAGTTCCTGAATTTGAGCAGGGAGAGTTTTGGTGTGGCTATAATGAGGAATACCCATGGGAGACATCAGGGTTCGAGGCTCACGGTGTCGGAGGACAGAAGCCAGGTAGAGAAGGGCCTCTGTGTTGGGCTGCGGGTGGAGACTTTAGAGAGACACCGAAGGGTTTTCAGCAGTAGCCATGTGATGAGTACTTTGGCAAGGTCATTCTGGTGACAGTGTAGAGGAACTGCTTTGAGGGGTATGGGACTGGAGGCAGGCAGGGAAGTTGAGAGCCTGAGGAGTTGCTAAGTGGAGATAAGGAGGGTGGGATACACAGCTGGTGGAGGGAGAAGAGGAACCAGATCCTTGAGATTTTAAAACCACTGGTGGAAGGGGAAGATGGTTTCCAGATTTCTGCTAGTTTGCAGAATTTGGTAGATGGAGATATTATTCATTACTTTAGAGGGGACTGGTGAGGAGCACATTTTAAGAGAAAAGATGATCTCTTGAAATTACTGAGTTTAAGGTAATGGTAGTATATATATATATATATATACACTACTATATATATATATGAGAGTATTAGGTGACTAGGGTAGGTGAGTGTGTATGGTAACTATTTTAGAGATCCAGTCATTATGGTATAAACGTTGATTAACATACAAGTAGTTAGGACCGAGGGCAGGACATACAGAGGGAGAAAGGCAGTCAAGGTTAGGACCCCCGCGGAGCATCTGTGTTTAAGGAGATGTTTGTGAAAGGGAAGTCGCTAACAAATTTGAACAAGAGGGAATAGTCAGAGAGGTAGGAAGACAACACTGCTGACTTTCAAAGAGAAGGAAATAACTCGGAGATGTCTTGTGCCATGGGGACCACCATTTAATCATGGGAAAGTAATAGCCCATCCATCATAAGGTATTTAGTTTTCATGACTAAAGACTGTACTCCCAAGCCTAGCTCATTGTTTTGAAAATATCTGATCTTAGAGGGGAAGGGATGAATGGATATGTAATTGGATCAATTCAAATTGTTTCCTACTTTTCTGGAAAATCAATCCAGTACACCAGTGTGTTGGGAGGGCCATATACTTTCACATAAACTAACATACTCTGTGTTTACTCTGTATGTAGCATGCAGTGAAATTGGAGAACATTGGGTTCGATGCATTTTTGTCACCTACCATACAGTAACCATACTGACAGTTAAGATTTTCATTAAGGTAGAGTGCTTTTAATAGAGGGTCTACTAGTACAGGTGTGACAGTTAAAGGAAGATGTGTCCTCTTGGGAAGGCAGATGTCCTTGATACATCTCAGTTCCGTAACTGGTCCTCAGCTTGGATCAGGCTGTGGGGATGTGCTCATGTTCACCTAGCTCATAAGATACTGGTTCACAATAAAATCCCAGAATGCCAATTTTAAATAGTACAGTGAAACACATCTAAGCAGATAAGCTATTCATGCTTGTTGATCTCCCTAGGAAAACTTTATAACAGAGTCGAAACAGAAGCATAAGATTGGGGTGAATGGGGGATCTGGGCAGGGCAATTGGCTTATTTTGAAGCTGGGAGAAGAAAATTTGCTTGTGTACCATATTCAGAGTCCTATTCTGGGTATTATAGTAAGACAGCTGTCAGTGACCACCTGTGGTGAGTAGGTGGTGTGTAGGGTAGAAACATAAGTCTGTCGGTCTGCACTTGAAGGACCTAACCATCAACTAGGGGCCAAGTGCATCACTACCCCCCCACCGCGAGCCTAATGACTAAGACGTGCCAATAAGTCTTCCTATAAGGGAACTGATATGAGCGATCTGTAAGGCTTTGTATTAGTACATGATGTTTACTGCAGATGGTTTTTAATATGCATTGAGATGATATAATTTTTGTTTGAATTGGCAGGTTCTCCTGAAAAGAAAATTGAACATCCCTCCATGAATCAAGAAAACGGCACTGCAAACCCTATCAAGAATACAAAAGGAAGTCCAGTCTCTAAAGACCACCAGACTGGAAAGAAAACCTCAGAGAATTCATTAGTACGTGCTCAAGTGCAAAAGGGGAACGACGAATCTGAGAGTGATTTTGAGTCCGATCCCCCTTCTCCGAAGAGCAGCGAGGAGGAAGAGCAAGAGGATGAGGAAGTTCTCCAGGGAGAACAAGGAGATTTTAATGACGACGACACTGAACCGGAAAACATGGGGCACAGGCCTCTGCTCATGGATTCTGAAGATGAGGAAGAGGAGGAGAAGCACAGCTCCGATTCGGACTACGAGCAGGCCAAAACAAAGTACGGCGAAGCGAGCCCAGGCTACAGGGACGCAGCCGGCGGTGGAGCGGTCCAGGGTCCTAGCCCAGCACTCCTCATTACTGCCCGGGCGCCCTCGGACGTGGGAGCGGGGACTCCCAGACCCGAGTTTGATGTCTTTGGCGCTGTCCCCTTCTTCGCAGCGCGGGCTCAGCAGCCCCAACAGGGGGAGCAGAAGGACCTCTCTCCGCAGAGCCGGCTTCCCGCCACAGGGCTCGAGCCGGAGGAATTCGATGTCTTCACCAAGGCGCCCTTCAACAAGAAGGTGATGGCGCGCGATGCGCACGTTGCGCGGGCTGGGCCCCCCAGCGTGGATGTCTTTGGCTCCACGCCGTTCCAGCCCTTCCCTCCGTCCGCCAGTAAAAGCGACAGCGGCGAGGACCTTTTTGGGCTGGTGCCCTTCGAGGAGATAACTGGGAGTCCACAGCAGAAAGTCAAGCAGCGCAGTCTACAGAAACTGTCCTCCCGGCAGAGGCGCACCAAGCAGGACACGGCCAAGAGCAACGGGAAGCGGCACCACGGCACCCCGACTGGCACCAAGAAGCCGGCCAAGCCCGCCTTCCGGACCCCCGAGCGGGCCCGCCGGCATAGGAGGGTGGGCCGCAGGGACTCTCAGAGCAGCAACGAGTTCCTGACCATCTCAGACTCCAAGGAGAACATCAGCGTGGCCCTGACGGATGGGAAGGACCGCGCGCACGTCCTGCAAGCCGACGAGGGTCTATTGGACCCCTTCGGGGCCAAGCCCTTCCACCCTCCGGACCTGCCGTGGCACTCCCCGCACCAGGGCCTGAGTGCCGACCACAACCCGGTCCTGTCCGGGANGCGAGCCCAGGCTACAGGGACGCAGCCGGCGGTGGAGCGGTCCAGGGTCCTAGCCCAGCACTCCTCATTACTGCCCGGGCGCCCTCGGACGTGGGAGCGGGGACTCCCAGACCCGAGTTTGATGTCTTTGGCGCTGTCCCCTTCTTCGCAGCGCGGGCTCAGCAGCCCCAACAGGGGGAGCAGAAGGACCTCTCTCCGCAGAGCCGGCTTCCCGCCGCAGGGCTCGAGCCGGAGGAATTCGATGTCTTCACCAAGGCGCCCTTCAACAAGAAGGTGATGGCGCGCGATGCGCACGTTGCGCGGGCTGGGCCCCCCAGCGTGGATGTCTTTGGCTCCACGCCGTTCCAGCCCTTCCCTCCGTCCGCCAGTAAAAGCGACAGCGGCGAGGACCTTTTTGGGCTGGTGCCCTTCGAGGAGATAACTGGGAGTCCACAGCAGAAAGTCAAGCAGCGCAGTCTACAGAAACTGTCCTCCCGGCAGAGGCGCACCAAGCAGGACACGGCCAAGAGCAACGGGAAGCGGCACCACGGCACCCCGACTGGCACCAAGAAGCCGGCCAAGCCCGCCTTCCGGACCCCCGAGCGGGCCCGCCGGCATAGGAGGGTGGGCCGCAGGGACTCTCAGAGCAGCAACGAGTTCCTGACCATCTCAGACTCCAAGGAGAACATCAGCGTGGCCCTGACCGATGGGAAGGACCGCGCGCACGTCCTGCAAGCCGACGAGGGTCTAGAGGGTCTATTGGACCCCTTCGGGGCCAAGCCCTTCCACCCTCCGGACCTGCCGTGGCACTCCCCGCACCAGGGCCTGAGTGCCGACCACAACCCGGTCCTGTCCGGGAGGCCAAGGCCGAATTCACTGCACGGCTCCTTCCACGGGGCAGAGGCGTTGAAAATGGATGATTTTGGTGCCGTGCCCTTCACAGAACTCGTGGTGCAGAGCATCACCTCCCATCAGCCCCAACAGCCCCAGCCTGTCGAATTAGACCCCTTCGGTGCTGCTCCGTTTCCTTCTAAACAGTAGAGGACTTCTGACGGACTCTTGGTATTAATTCCTGTTTCAAAGAAAAAAAAAGTATGAATAGTTTTATGAATTTGAAAGAAAATTTATTTGTATAGCTCTTTATATCATTCATTCTTACAGGTCAATCAGAATAGGCGATTTTTAAATAAACCAAATAGAAAAAGGAAGTATCTGCACAGGGTAGTGACTCCACGTCTCTTCACGCAGGCGCAAAGGACGCGAAGGTGGGGTGGTTTCAGCTCCCCACCTGACCACACAGAAATCTAGGGAACGCGTGTGGCCCCTGAAAAGCTACCGGGAGTTGTGGCGTTATTTTTATAACAGAATGTCACTGTGTGCACATCCCAGGCTCATTCCAGAATCTAGCATTTAAAACTAAGGTTACTTGTATATACACAAATTGCATTTGTGGATTTTTAAAAAAATATCTCTTCTAATTTCCACGAGGTTAAAAAAAAAATCCATTTCTCATAAAGAATGAGAAAGTTATCCAGAGAGTGCAGAGATTTTTGTCCTTACACCTTTCTCTAACAAAGAGGAGCCAGAAGTCACTGACTGTTGTGCCTAAAACTGTTTCATTAAAAAAATAAGTGCCATTAATATGGACTATTACATAGAAGCCTAGAACAAAAACTAGAGATAGGTAGCTGATGGGTAGAAAAACGGAGAGAAAAAAGGAATGTTATAGAATAGAGGAAAAAACACTCAGTGGTACTTCAGGAACACTTTATGTTCTGATTTTGAATGGCTTCTAGCTCAAAAATTTTATCATGTCTCTAGTAAAACAGATTATTGGAAAAACTGGGAATGAGGACAAGGGTCATAGAGAAATATTATTCTAGAGAAAAATATGTAGCTGAAACCCTGAGTTTCTGAGACGTTTACAATGTAAAATCATGTCGCATTTAATAATGTGCTTTATTAAATAACCACCTTCACCAACTATTCCCCAAGTCGTCTGGTGAGCAGCAGTTTTGGAATTATGTCTGAAGGGTGTAGTAGTTTTAATAAGGAGAACAGAAGAACGAATCCCACAAAGCCTTACGGGCAGGCCTTGCACATCCTGCCGCAAGTACCTCTGCACTAATACCCGAGATCTGAGAGTGGCTGTAAGGTGTCAAGGTGATGAGGGGCTAGCATCTCAACTCTGCTAGTTAGCCGATTGTGACTTTAGTGAAAAGAACCCAGCTACCAAATTGCCTTTTGATTTTAACCCACAAATCCTAATTAGAAACTTGAGATTTTATAGAAACTGTTTAATAAGGTAGAAATCATTGATGTGAATACAGTCTGTTTCTCCTCTGTCTCCATTTTAATTTACAGTTAACTGTCCCTGCTTTGCAAGTGAACATCTAGAAGTTTCTAGAACCATTAAAGCTATTTGCAGAAAAGAGTAGAAACTCTTATCAGCTGGCACTCTCCTTGATTGCTGTATTTTAAATTAATGCTTTGAGCCCAATTAAAATCTATTTTATCAGTATCTTATTAGAATCTCAATTATAGTGCCCAAACTGGGATGAGCTATTTGCCTGTTTTCATAGTTCTAAACTTGGAAAGAAACAAAGTATCTGTAACTAAACCCTCTGTTTTCTTGCTTCTCTCTTCTATGTTTTAAATCAGATACAGATTTGTGGACAAACAGGGAAGCAATAGGTGAATGATGTGTAGCAGAGACAGATCAATCATGACAGTCATTACTGCATAAATGTTAGAGCCCAGCCGCACCAGTTTTACTTGTCCTTGTGCCAAAGGCGAATGTTATGTTTGCACCTTTTCTTTTCTCTGATTCTCAGGTTGATTAATACTGCTAATGCAAATGCTCAAGTAGATGTTCTGTAAAACTTTACAAAGTAGATTCAAGTGATACTTTCTTGTAAAAGTGAAGAGTTGATGATTACACATAGTCAATTCATGAACTAAAGTAGGTTTGTATCAAACAGTCTGTTAATGAAAATCTGTTGGTTGATGTATATACAAGATGCTTCTTTGACTATTTTAGTCCTTAATTAGCCTTTGTCTCTGCTAGACCTCATGAGTTTCATAATTTAGAAGGGGTACAGATGAATTAGTGTGGTCCCATTGGGATGTAATATGAAATATCTAGAGTCTGTCAGATACCAAGGCCTTGCTTACACTCATTTTCAATACACTGAATAGTTTTAAATGATTTCGACACTGACAGACACTGGCTTATAATGCTGGATAACACTTTGACATTGTTTAAAATAATTGACAGTCATATGTTTGTTATATCACAATGACTTTCCTCTTGAGATTACAGCCGAGAGGAAACATTTAGTACTTACAGGGGACCCAATGGGATAGAAATCGGGAGATTCCTTTGTGTTCAAGCAGAGGAATTTTCCCAAGGAGTATAGGATTAGGGTCGCTTTCCATTTCCCATCATATTTTCCCACTACTGTTAGACTGTAGGTCACTCTACACAGTTGATGCCTGTCTAATTCCCTTATGAGAATTATGAGAATAAAGCTCCCAAGACGTGTGAAAGAGCTTAATGCATACTTGGCACACAGCACTCGGTTTGGCTCTTATTATGAGATGGTCCAGTTCTTGTATAAGGATGGAATGCTGAAAAGAAATCATGTCTCTATTAATCAGCTGTCCTCTGTACTTCTTTAGCATGTAAAGTCGTCATAACTCTAAACCTGTAATACTTGAACATCACAAAGGGAAGTGAGATATTACAAAGCTAGCAAAAGTCTGAGGCCAAAGTTATTTCTGTCCTAACAGCTTTAATCATGCTTCTTGGTTTTGAATTATCTTTTAAAAAGTGGACCATTTGCTTAATTATTTTAATGTTACCACTTCAGCAAAATGTTAAGTGTTGAAAAGACCAGCTTCTATGGCACTGAGGAATGTAAGACATTCTGCTAGGACACAAAAGTTGCTTGGTACATATGTTTTAGGTGGAGGAGGAAAGGTGGTGGGCTGGGTGAAACTGACTAGAATATTTATTCAGAAGTATCCATCAGGAAAGTGATTCTTCTACTAATGTGACCTCCGCCGTGTGTGTGTGTGTGTGTGTGTGTGTGTGTGTGTGTGTGTGTACTTGGGCCCAGTTATGCCATTATTTGGAATCGTAGACAGAAGCAGCTTTGGATCCTCCCGTTTGTCGTGTGACAGGGACAGACTGCTGTCCTCATCTTCCTGGTGGGAAACCCTCCTCTACTCTGGTGTGCAGCAGGCAGAGCCCTTTTCTACTGTCTGCTTAGCTTATTTTAGGTTGTGGTACTTCATATCAGCATTGAGAGAAGGTACACGTGTATTCATATCACTGGTTCTGAGGAGTCTGGGTACATTTGTTTTAATATACGTAGACTGTGCAGTAAACATCTTTTTTTTTTTTTTTAAAGCAAAATTACTTATCATTTATCATTTTAGGTCCAGTGTTGAGCTGACAGATCTACTGTGAGAATGAACTGACAGATCTACTGTGAGAATAACATAACGATAGTTTATATAAAAACTTTTATACACAGTGGGGTTTATACATTAGGGTAAATATATAAACCCATGCTTGCATGCACATGTCACATCTCTCTAGTGTGGAGTTAATGTGAATTTTTACATTTTGAATGGAACTGCAACCACAATCATTGCTAAAAGAACATTCACTCCTAGTGAGGGTTTACAAAAGCCACTAAAAGAATAAGGTAGACAGATGAAAATGCAAAGGGCCATCATTTGGGGTTATTTTTATTTAAAAATTTATTGTGCTACTTTTGAAAGAGAATTGTTTTTATGACTTTGCTCTTTTTGTGATTGAAAAGTCATCTAATAGTAAGCAGTATAGTAATAATAATAGGCTACTTTTTAATTGCTGGCAAACAGCTTTAAGTGCACTTTCTTTGATTACACTTCCATTTTTTGTTAAACTTGAATTTTCTGAAGCCTTTTATGTACCACTAAGCAAATAATTTTAACTTTTAATAAACCTGATTTTCATCTTTATTATATTTCTAATTGTTAAGATCATACTTTCTAAAGTTAACTTCAATCCTCAGATACAGCTGGGAAACTGTTATGAAATAGAATCAGTTGCTTTTTTTTTTCCTCCTTCCTATATCTAATTAAGCACTAACTGATTTTAGTACTATTGCCTTTACATTGCTTATTCTTATTGACTGAATCCTATCCCTCATTCACTTTGTTTTGTTTGAAATTTAAAGTTATTTTCTTACTGTATTTATCATACCTACTGTTTTAATAATCTGCTTTCTTTAAATGCAATAAATCCCAAATGGATTGCATATTCTTTATAATCAGTGACTTTGAGTTTTTCATTATTTGTCGTCTTATTAAAAAAGTTTTGGATGCCAACTTCTAGTCAGTTCTTTCATTCACACCACAGACATTTAAGCATCTATTATGCATGAGCTAACGGAGGAGAAAAATGAGTAAGATTAGATCTCTGGTCTAAGGAGCACCCAGTTTTGGATTTAAGTAAGAAAATACATTTTGTGTTTGTACAACATTTGACCTAGCATCTGTACAACCAAAACAATCATACAATTTGTTCAGGGATTACAATAATTGATACTTACAGTGATGAAGGTTAAGGTTAAAACATAAGACTCTGAAGTAGCTTTTGAATAGTTAGCATAGTTTTTGCCTTATATAAAATTTATTTTTTAAACTCTTTAAAAACTGATAACATTTTTTCACTGTTACTAAGTAGTTAAATAAAATAACTTTGATTACAGATGCAAGGCTTTGGCATGTTAAACAGAAAACCTATTTATTGGGTTGATGGACTAAGTTTGGTGTTGAGATCACAGTATTATGTATTAGTCCACAAACTGGAGTTTCAGATTGGTAGCTTGTGGAAAGATTCAACTTATTTGTTAGAAATGCACCCCCGCCCCCACCCAGAAACTGTAACATTTATCTAAGGTTATATGGGAAAATAGGGCCCTGTTTCTTTTTAATAAATTAATGGTACAAAGGAGCAAAATATCACATATAAGTTATATAAAATGCATAGTGTGGACTGTGCTACTGTGCAAATTTGGTTATAGTTTTAACTTTAGAGAATATATGCTTCAGTTAGACCTGTTTACTTTGAGCAAGCTAATCTCGTTTTAAGAATGTCCAACTCCAGCATCGTATGTAAGATGAAGTTAATATTTTCCTACTAAAAGCATGAGCTTTTGAAGTTTTCTTTGTTGCATATTTTAAAAGACAGTTCACTTTTGCTGCAGACTCGACACTACTGACTTTACAGGTGCACTCTGCAGTGTTTTTGATCCCAGGTGTGCAGAGTGTAACTAGACTTTAGTGGCTACCATGCCTGCCCCCTAAGGATGGAAGTTTCACTGTTCCTAAGAGACCCCTGCCCACAGCGTTACTGCTTCTTCCTGAAAATGTTTTCTCAAAGGTAGTTTCAAGTTTGGGATCATTCTCTCACTCTCCTACTCAGCAAGTATGGTAAAGAATTTCAGGAGGTGTTGTTGGCACCCAGTTGCATCTGTACCTCTTTTCAATATAAACACAGTTACTGTGATAATGCACGTAAATAAAAGACACTTCTGCTCCTCCCCAAAGAGCTGAGCTGACTCTTCATTGCACATATTCTGGCAGGGGTGAAACTGCCCAGAATGATCATTACAAGTGAAGACAGATCTACTCGGCTCACCAGGAATCTAGACATGCAGGCTATGCCCCTTGATACTTAATGCAGGGCAAGCAGAGGATATCTCTAGGTCAGTACCTGCCGAGTGGAGAGCTGTACAGCTTTATGCCAGTCAATGCCAATCTTCAAATCGGTTACTCTGTCCAGGTGGGATGCCAAAGATGAGACACACACTCCCTGAAGCTTCATTCCTGATTCTAAAACATGATTGTGAAGCTGTTATGTATTATAAAGAAAGACAAACAGCGCTTATATATTTAGTAAACCCAGTTTATTTACATAATACATATTTTGCCATGCAGCTCACTGAATTGCTCTCAGTGTAACAAGAAGACAAGCACTATCTTGCTATCTGAAAGCGGTTTTATGTAGAAAGATAATTCCCTTAAATGAGTTAACTAGAACCTTACAAATCACTATAGACAATTTAAAACAGTCACGAATAATTTTAAAATGTAAAGTCTATAGGTAAAGAACTTTTATAGTTTACACATTGGTAAAATTAAAAGCAGTCTTTTTTAGTACTTTAATACTGTAGCTGACTAGTGTACTTTTAAAATCTTATTTTAATAAAACTACAAAAACAAAAATATACATTATTACAAGGCTCAGGTTCATAGGCAATTTTTAAATATTTATTCTTTAATGTTAACAATGTCTTAAAATTTTTGCCAGTAGTGATGTGCACACAGTAGGTGGTCAATAAATGCTGATATACAGAAGTGCTTATAGTTGACAGTAATCCACATTCGTTCATTACCTACTTTATAATAAGTATATCATAGTAATGATAAAAAAGAACTTTCTTACAATATTTAATATTTTCATAAAAAGATGAAATGTTTACAAGGGTATAATTTAGTTCTCCTTTCAGTCAGACCTGTATGCTTTTTAAGTTCAAGAAGTCTTAAAATTGGTCATTTTTATCAATTAATTCAGAAGTCAAGGATTAAATAACTCATACACTATAACAAAAAAGGACTTTTTCTAAAAATTGGAAAAAAATGAAACTTTAATGGTTTTGAGATTTTATAATTAAAAATGGTGCCAGACCTAAAATAGACTTTTCCTTCATTTTTAAATTAATTATAACTACTCAGTATATTCTGTTTAGCAAAAACGACAAAATATCTATTTAAAAGCAATAGTATCATGTAAGTCAATAGGGATACTTTAGAGAAAATATATCCTATTATCATTTCACCAAAATCTTCTTTCACTAAGCATACGGATAAAATTTCTGGCCATTTTCTTTTGGCCAGTTCTTTTAAAATAGCCATTTTCAAAGTGGTGTTCCATCAGAATAAGGGGTATAATGTGCTGTGCCCTTAGTCTACTGGGGGAGAATTCACCCTGCTGAGGTACTAGCATGGGGAATTCACATTCCAGCAACACTTTACATTAAAAAGAAATACAAAATCTTACAGATGCGTAAACTAGGGCACATTAAAGTAACATTCTAAATATCAGATGTGTAAGTGGCATTTTGGGAATAAACTTTACTATCAATCAACACCTCCTGATACTTAGAAAGTTCAAAGTTTTGAATATACACCAGTAATTAAAGCAGCTCATGTCAACCTATTCAGAAACTTGGATAGTATTTTATATTCCAAAAATAACATTTTTATGAATGATTGCTTTAAGGGATTTAACTTATGCATATGAGAAGACCAGAAAACAAGGGTGCTAGGCTGTGGTACAGGGCAGCAAGATCTATTTTTTAATATATACAATGAAGTATCAGACCCAATTGTTAGCTAGTGTATATCAATACTGTGGGTTCTCAGCGCAATACTAACACATGCATACAGAGAGAAAGGCCAGAACGCAGGTGAATTCATCATGTCATCAAACGGGGCATCTGCATGACTTTGTTCTAAGGCTTAAGGTTCATTTCAGTGTCAAGAACTGGGCCATGTGGATTCTGTGGCCTTGAAAGTAGCACCATATACCTGGGAATCCCCATCAGTCAAGAAATTAAGACTGCAAACTCAGAGAGGTGAGAAGTCTGCTGTTACAGGAATTCTGGAGCCCCAAATCTGCCATCTATGGGCACGAGCTCAACTCTTCTATATGGGATTAAATCATAATACTGGAAACTGAAAAGCTTAAATGGCCAATAACTTGGTAATTAGACCATGGAATTTGTCACCTGTCATGTAATCGGTTCTTAGTATGATTTTTATTGGATGGGAAATGACAATGCAAGTTCTTTTCCCTTTCTCAACACCACCTCTCTCAACTTGAAGAAGAGGTTTAAAGTTTTGTTCTAGCAAACTAAAAAGTCCAGTGCTCCTAAGAAAAGAACCTACAAGAAATAAGATCTGAAGTGCTGGTTTCTCACAAACCAGCCATAGAAAGGCTAGTTCAGAATCATGATCAGCTTGCTTTGAGCACAGGCCATCACAAACGCTGCCTTGATTAGGCACTTAAACTTGATCATCTACTCTGTCTTCTATTAAAGGAACCATACAAGAGAACTCCACTTTATAACAGAGGTGAGCCCTTCCTAAGGAAGTTAAGCTGGTGCTCAGGAAAAGGACTACTGGCTTCACATTCAGGTTATTCAGATGATTCTTAGGGAATGCCAACTAAAACTTTCACTTTCTGTACAAGCAGCAAGTCAGTAGTCTTAATGGCCCACAAAACAGTTACTATTACTGATCCCCAAGTATATTTTTCCATATCTATAAAATATTACTCGTGATATTACCCAATCAGAGGGAAAAGGAAAAATGAATGGGAATCTTAAAAACGTTGGGGTCTAGAGCTCCCCATTATATATTGCTTAACAACTGAACACACCCAGGCAGCCATACCTGAATTCACAAATGCGAAACATACTCAGGACAGGGTTTGCTGTGTCTATACTGCATGACATACACCGTCGACTGATGCCACCAATATAACATCACTACTGCAAGGATGTGCCATATTTGGTGGCTTGATCCGAGGTAGTTTAGTTGTCCTGCAAGGGAAGGTAGAGAGAAAAGAGGACTGCTTAGTCTAGAGTCCCTTGGACAGCAAGGAGATCAAACCAGTCAATCCTAAAGGAAATCAGTCGTGAATATGCACTGGAAGGACTGATGCTGAAGCTGAAACTCCAATACTTTGGCTGCCTGATGCGAAGAACTGACTCTTTGGAAAAGACCCTGTTGCTGGGAAAGACTGAAGGCAGGAGGAGAAGGGGACGACAGAGGATGAGAGATAGTTGGATGGCATTACTGACTCAATGGACATGAGTTTGAGCAAGCTTCAGGAGTTGGTGATGGACAAGGAAGCCTGGCATGCTGCAGTCCATGGGGTCGCAAAGAGTCAGACACAACTGAATGACTGAACTGAACTGATTTTGACTTTAAATAAAAATATACTTCCAGGTCTGGCCTTAGAAATATGACTGAGCAGCAAAAAGATTTTGGCAGTCTCAGAAACTGAGATTAATATAGACCCAAATGTTTTCTAAAAAAAAGATTAATTCTAATTGAGTCTGACTTTAAGGTTGTATTCATGAAGAGTACTGAATTTCAGAAATACTATTCCAAATGTCTTTTCAAAATCTAGATGTGGTTAATTTCAGGAATTTGACCTTTTGTCTCCCGTGTCTCAACATATATATCTGGTGAGGAAAAGACATCACACGAGAGAAACAATGGAAATTAGTGCTACAAATCATGGAGTTAATTAGGCACGAAGCAGAGACACAGCTGCATTCGGGTATAAGTCTGTCTGAAGCATTTTTAATTTTAAGCAGGTGTGTAAGGAGACAGCTCAGACCTGCATCTTGTACTATCAGACAAATGGAACAAACAGAAAAATGTAATTAGTGATGCTGAAGCTCTAATACCTTGGCCACCTGATGCGAAGTCAACTGCTTGGAAAAGTCCCTGACGCTGGCAAAGATTGAAAGCAGGAGGAGAAGGGGACGACAGAGGATGAGATGGCTGGGTGGCATCACTGACTCAGTGGACATGAGTTTGAGCAAGCTCCAGGAGATGGTGAAGGACAGGGAAACCTGGCGTGCTGCAGTCCATGGGGTCTCAAAGAGTGGGACATGACTAAGCAGCTGATCAACAACAACAAAAAATAGGTTAATTAACTAAGGCTGGTTAGTTCATATACGGGCTTCCTTGGTGGCTCAGACAGTAAAGAATCTGCCTGCAGTGCAGGAGACCTGGGTTTGACCCCTGGGTTGGGAAGATCCCCTGGAAAAGGGAATGACAACTTAGGAGAATTAATTTCTCTCTGGTTACAGTATAAATTCCAAGGAGATTAAATAACTAACAGGTAAGAAGCATACTGAAAAGTAACAAAATACAGAACTATAGAAATTGAAATATAATTCCTGGTGCATCTACAGTCACATAATGTAAATATTCTCTAACCTTCTGTCTTCTCTACCAAGGACAATAATCAGTATAGTATGCAGATTTTAAAGTGTAAGTCAACAGAATCCTTTCTGTTCCCTTATTTATTTTTGGTGCCATTGAACTGTTTGACAGCCTAGTGAAGTTCATACTCATTTTTAAAGCATAAAATACTGAGGATCATAAACCTGATCAGTTGTAATGCAAATATCACAGATTCACTGAATTCTGTCCATGGAGAACTTGGGGATCGTTGAACCCAACAAATGTCACTGTGATGTTTACATTAAAAAAACAACAACAAAAAGCTGACATAAGCTGAAAGTAAGTTCTTAGGTTTGAAAAGGTTTTTGATTTCACAGTATTCACCCACCATCTCCCCACCACTACAATGTGCTTCTCTTTAGAACCAGGTCATCAGTGAGGACTGGCCAGACAAGGTTTCTAAGCCATGCATTCATGAACACCTGACACTATCTATCACTTTTATCTGTAGAGACTTTTCATTTCTCATGGACTCTGTTTTCTCCCCTGCACAAATGTACCACACACTCAGCTACATGGGGCACGTTTAAAGTCAAGCTCATCTTGAGAAAAGTTAAGTTACATACCATTTGACCTTTTATAGGTGTCCTGTATTTGACAACTGAGAACTTTTGATCTGAATATTTTAGGGCCTAAAAACATGATTGCTATAATCACAAGTATAGAGAATTTTCATTAGTTAATTTTCTACCTGTATGTATGAAAAAGAAGAAATTCATAATAAAATAATTATTAAAAAAATCATATGAAATATTTCACCAGAACTGTTTTCTGAGAATTCTGACCCTGCCTAGAACATGGGTAGGTCTTCAATTCAGGGACATGTCCAAGCTATGTTCCCGAATCCAAATGTTCTTCTCTGTATTCCACCCTTATTTAAAACCCAGCAGCGAAAGGTCACGTGCACAGAAAATGCCTGAGGTTCTGCGGTCTATTCATTCTCTAGTTCATGGTTCCTCATCCTTCTTTCTTCCCCAACACATGTGACAAATGGCGCACTATCTTCAATTCACTGTGGAAGAAGTTCTTAACCCAAGAGAGGAGGAGGAGGATTTTCAATTTGAACTTAAACAGCTCCCCACTTCCAGCCCCCACACCGAAAACCCACTGCTCTCTGCCTCCTGTTGTTCTTGACTGGCGCCAAAGCTCACCTGCACTTGCACCACTCTGACCCTTCCCAAGTCACTTATTTCATTTATGGACTGGGGCTGGGGGCGCTGGAACTACAGCTGCTAAGGTTTACTGAGCACTCACTCCTTTTGAGGAACTAAGCTAAACGTTTCGCGTGCACGTTCTCATCCAAAACCCAGGAGAGAAAAGCAGTATCTTCAGGTTTCAGAGAAGGAAACTGGTCTGAGAAATCTTGTGTGACTTCAGTGCACACAGCTAGTGAGGGGCTGATCAGGGATCTGAACCTAAGTCGTCAGACTCTAGGGCTGAAGCTCCGAAACAAGCAAATACGTGCTTTGGCAAACATTATTCTCTTTCCTCAGGGTCCTCTTAGTTCTTTTCTACCAGAAGGCTTTTTTACCTAAACTGAAGCAGGGAAATCTGTCCTCAAGTTCCTGGCTTGTGTAAATCTTGGGGACATGAAGATCCTTAATTTCTTCTCACCTCTGGGTGCCAGGAAGCTGAAAGTCAGACTGATGGGCCTTATATATTTTATAGAAACTTACCACAGATACTTGTGAAGTAATCCTAAACCTGGCTTATTTTCATTATCCTATTATTTTTCTTTGTTTCTAGTTTGTTTTATGACTCTTGCGTATATAAATTAATTTTTAAGCATAAGCAACTTTTGTGGAACAAAACGCTCCACAAAAAAGCAGTGGTTGAGAACTCACTATTGAAATGATGAAGTGAAATGGTGGTAACTCTATCTACGGACTCGACTTCTATTGTGACAATGAAAGAAAAAGTCTGTGAAAGCCATCAGAGTTCAAGTTTTAGATAACATTTGAGAAAAGCCATTCTATCATCAGTAATATTGGAAAAAAAATCTGTTTTGATGCTCTGATGTATATGCCTCCGCCATTTATTTAGACTAAAGTCATAAATCTATTATAAAAACATACCTACCTGGAAAATACCTTTCTGGAACTTTGGAAATGTAGAACAGGAAAGCAAGAAGAGCAATCGCATACATCACAACTACACGGGGTGCAAAGTCCTGAAAAGCAAAACATAGTTTTTCACAGATCTCCTGACTGTGACTGAACTTCCAACTTACCGATATTCTAAATCTACTTAATATAATTAAACACAGAGAGTTAGAATTCATAGGTGGGATTTAAGTCTATTAAATCTTATAGACAGTCTCCAGTAATAGAAACCTAGCTCTCAATACTTTAGGAAGCGTTTCATAGGAGTGGAACACAGAGACTGCCCTAAGGGTCAGGGCACTAGAGCAGCCAAAGCTTCATCAGGGTGAAAGTGCAANATAGGTGGGATTTAAGTCTATTAAATCTTATAGACAGTCTCCAGTAATAGAAACCTAGCTCTCAATACTTTAGGAAGCGTTTCATAGGAGTGGAACACAGAGACTGCCCTAAGGGTCAGGGCACTAGAGCAGCCAAAGCTTCATCAGGGTGAAAGTGCAAAGGGCAGCCAACTCCCATTTACAACATGGGCGCCTGGGTGGAATACGTGTGGGAATGGAGTAACCAGCTGAATAAGCAAAGAGACTAAACAGGAATCTGTGGCTGGAAAAGACCCAAGAGGCTCAGCCCAACAGTGATATCTGTTCCACCATCCCAGATAAAAGATTCTCTTGAATACTACTGTGCAAAGCTCTCTTGGAAAGCTTTTCCTTGCCCTAAGAAAATCAGCCGGCTCTAATTTATACACCTTGTTCTTAATTCTGATTATAAACCTAATTTACTAAGAAGCCATTTAAGAAATAAAACAAATGACTTTTCTTCCCTCTACTCATATGTGAGAATCATCACGGAGCCCCTCTCCCCTGAATCCTATGTTCTCAGACAATCAACCTCAGATTCTACAAACATTCTAGAGCAGAGCTCCACTGTACCTCCAGGACTAGCTGTCTGGAACTTGGCATCTTTGGTCAGGCGCCTCTCCCTCCATCTTTTTAAAACTAGACCTTACTGGAGAATTTCTCTGGAACTCTCCCTTTGTTTCTGTACTGGGATGATCTCTGTTTATATTATATTTCCATCTTAGAGAACCAGTCTTCCTAAGCCATATTTCTATTTTAAGACGGCTGAACACAGGAAAGTGTCCCCCTGCCCTCCCCAACACTTTTTTCTGAATTTCTTAAAAATCTACTGGCTTAATAGGTCTGGTTCTTTTTCTTTAGTAACAAGATAAGCTTATGATAAGCTTGAAAGTGAAAGTGAAGTCACTCAGTCGTGTCCGACTCTTTGCGACCCCACGGACTGTAGCCTACCGTGCTCCTCCATCCACGGGATTATCCAGACAAGAGTATTGGAGTGGGTGGCCATTTCCTTTTCCATATGATAAGCTTAAAAAGATGCATTTCCCTCATCCCAAAACATTCACTTCTGTGTCAACAGCTATTCACTTCTGGTTAGGACTGAATCTATTAAGAGAGTGGCACTTCCCCATTCTATTTTCTGGGCATCAAAACTGTCACAAAAATGATGTTTTCCCAGATACCAGGATCACTGAAGTTACTCATTACCACTATCACACCTTTATCCCAATTTTTTAGTCTTATAAAGTACCACCCTCATTCTCAAGTTGGCAACATAGCCAAATCATATCACTCAATTCACTGCACCAGATTTCCTTTCTTTTTAGTTTTATATGCAGATGATTTCCATCATGCTGTTAGCAACAGTATGTAAGCCTACCACTAGCCTCTCCTCTTCTAAAAAAATATAATTCTTTTGAATAAAACCTGCATTTAAATCTCCATTATTCCAAAGGTACCTCTGCAACAAGTGCATGAAATTTCTTCCAGATTTCTCAGCATAATTAAGTTACGTTAAAATTTCTCATTTACTCCCTAGCACATACTTAGAGCATTTATATACAAGTCTCTAAGAATTTAGGTCTTATTTCTAACTCCCCTCTCAAGAATGCTGAGGAGTTCTCCTTGAGGTTCTTCCTAATGTACTCCAGCTCTCCTCATAACAACTAATGGTCTTTTATTTCTCAATATATTTTCCTTGCGGGGTAGAATATAGTCCCATGGCTCTAGCTGCCAAGAGATTTTCAAATCTCTACTACTAGTCTCAATCTCTGAGCTAAATCCACACCTGATCTTCACTTAAACATACCACAGGTACTGCAGACTCAAGAGGCCCAAGAATAAATCCTTCCCTTCCACAAACAAGCAGATCAGCTGCTTCTCCTGGCACTGACCTTGCCCCAGCTGACAAGGCTGGAAACTTAGGAGTCCTCCTCTACAGGGAGGACTTGGATATTTACATTCCAAGGGGAACAGAAAGAGAGTTAAGAACGTATCATCTTACAGAAAAACATCTCAGAAGAAAATAGTAGTTAGAAACTATGTCTCAGAGTATGTTTTATTTATTTATTAACATATAGATGTGAAAACTTACTGCATCATTATGCAATTATAAATGTGCCCTCAAATGACGAAGACCCATGCACTTGGCCAGAGTACACTACTTTACCCAAAGGAATGAAATTGAAAGGACAAAAAGAATGGGAACACACTGACCACACTCAGCCTACCTGAACGATAGGAGCACCGATTCCTCCATTGAGCCACACCCAGTGGAGAGTAGGGATGACTCCATACCCGGAAACAGAACAGAAGATGATAGAACGGAGCCTCTGCCACTGCTGCGTGAGGTAATTGGGATGGATCTGAGCAAAGAATACAGCCAGGATCATAGCAAGCACGGTGATCAAGTACACTTGACGCCAATACTAGAAAGAAAGGACATTGCATTTTAATTGTCATTGACAATAAGGGAAGGAAATGAGCAATTTTTGATTTGGGCTTCTACGGGACACATTCCAAACTGTATTTATTTTCGTATTTTCACTTCCTTCCTTAAAACAATGCACGTTGCATACAACTGTTAGGTCTCTTAGGATGACAAACCAGACCCCAAAGTGATGTGGGAAAGAACATATTTATTCACACAGAAGCATTCCCTGAGTACCTATTATATGCCAGGGGCAAGTGAGGTCCTGTGGCAACAAAGACAAAGCTCAGTGGGCGAGCTCACAGGCTATGAGGGGGGGTGGACGTATAAAGAGATGATTAGAATCAAAGGATAAGGACTGCGGTTGAGTTATGAACAGAATGTTGTAGGACCACAGAAGAGGGAGCAATTGCTACCTGGAAGAGTTAAAAAATGCTTCATAGAGGAAACGACAACTAATCTGGGTCCCGAGGGATATGTAAGGTTTTGTGAGAGGAGGGAGTTCTCAAGGAAAAGGAAGCGCAATGGAGCAAGGAAGTTTTGTGAAGGGAACTTGAAAGGCAGACACATTGTTCAGCTATGTATTTATAACTTTTCCAAGCTGGTACTGAGGAAATAGCAGAGCTCTTGAAGAAAAAGGTGCTGTGGTTGTTTTTCAAACTAACTTATTAGAATAACTCTGACATCAGTGTAAAGAAAGAAAAAAAAAGATGTGACAGGAAGCTAGCTAGAAGGGTATTAAATATTTGATTCAAGGAGAAAATAGCTTGGATTGTTGCTGAACAAGGAAGACAGATGTGAGCACCAGATTCAGGAGACATTTTTGAAATAAACTAAACTTTTACTGGTTGACTGTCTATGGGATAGGGCAGCGGAGGATGGGTCAACTGTTTGCTGTAGAAAAGGCCACGCAGATGGCTTCTATTAGCGGAGCAAATGAACAAAGTGATCCAGCATGAGGGTGTGTGTATACTGAGGGGTAGAAAATGGTGAAACATGAAATATCATCCATTTCAAAATATATCAAGTGTGAAGGACTTACAGAGTATTTAGGTATCTAAACGATAGGTTGAAAAGCTAGTCCTGAAGCTCAGAAGTTGTTAGTTGTCCTAACAACTCAGTTAGGACAGAATTCTTAACCTGGGCTCCAAGGACTTCTGTGGGACCATTACAACTTCCTGAAACTCATATATGTCAAAATGACTGATCAGTCTGCACCCAAATGCATATTATCTGGGATGGAGGGTCCACAGTTTTCAATCTTATTCTCAAAGCAGCCTGTGTTCCTTAAAAGGTAAAGCGCCATTAGAGCAACTGAATATTTGGTTAAATGATGAGATATCAGAGGTAAGAAAACAATTTTTCCTTTAAATGATTATGGATTGTATTAGCTTTAACAGATTTTTGGTTTTTTCCTCTTTAATTTACCTTGGAGTTCTGGTTCTTCTGAAAAAAGATTTACAGTTTTCCCACTAGTCTCTTTGATTATCACATATGCTTGGGAAGAGTTAAACAAAAAACTGGTTCCAGAGAAATACAGAATAGGCAAAATATTTCTAGTATTACATACACAAAAGCCTATTTTTAAAGATGTCAACATTTTCATGTAAAACGAGTAAGTTGTGAAAGGTGAGCAGATATAGGCAGTTTACTACTAAAATCAAATCAATTTTCAACAGGGTAAATGGCATATATATTTAATTATATGATTCCATTCCAATGTAATCAGGCCTGAAGAACAAATGGCTTATGAATAAGTGGCTATCATTAATAATGTTCTTACATTCAAACCAAATTCTGATTTTTCACTTTGCTAGTTTTACACTCCAGCAGTGTTGCCATTTTTCTCTATTATTGTGGAGAGACAAAGATCCTACTTAAGAATTTCCAACAATCAGAGGTCTCCTGTGCTGCAGCCCACCCTCCCAGGGAGTGAAGGCTGGGGATATGGTCTGGACCCTCATTCCATGGGGAGGGCTCAGACAGGACAGACTCTCGTCCTGTGAGTAGCAGGTCCGCTGTTCCTGGCAGAGTGGCTCCGCTTTGGCTGTGAAAGGGAAGGAACTAAAAGGATAAAAGGAAAAGAGAAAATGGTGTGGTGCGGGGCAAGAGAAAAAGAGAGGTGGGTCAATGGGGACTTTCTGAATGGGAGGTCTTGAGATGGAAGGTTCAGTCTGCCTTCTTGACTGAGACATGAGATGAGGAGGGAGTTGGTCAGTATATTCAGATCAGCTGCTGTATAATTTGATCACAGTGTTTCAAATGCTGCTTACCCAAGGCAATAACTGACTTTTGTAACGTGAGGCTCAGAAAGCAGCAGTGATCAAGAATTCATAGTAGTAGTAGCAGTGTTAGTTTCTCAGTTGTGTCCGACTCTTTGCAACCCCATGGACTGGAGTCCGTCAGGCTCCTCTGTCCATGGGATTCTCCAGGCAAGGATACTGGAGTGGATTGCCATTCCCTTCTCCAGGGGATCCTCCCAACCCAGGGACTGAACCTGGGTCTCCTGCGTTGCAGGCAGATTCTTTACCATGTGAGCTACAAGATATGTTAGAATTCAGAGTAGACACGTTTGTTAAAAACACTCACCACCCATCTGGTCTGTTTCTAGGTCTGACTAAATATAAGACTAAGGAAAGGAAAATATATTTCTTATATAAGAATATGGGTCAACACATTCACAGATATACTTTGCTTTTTTTCCCACTGAGAGAGGAATAAAGGATAAGAAGGAAAAATGGAAAGTAGCACCTAGCTTCATAATTTTGACCAGCACTAACCTGATCTTCAACTCCAACAACACAAAAATAAAAGATGTGTAATGGGCATCTGAGGACTCAGGTAGCTATACAGTTTTAGTGGGGAAATAGTAAAATTTAATGTTTAAGTTTCAGAAGATAGCATATATATATCTTTCCATGGAAAATCAGTAAAAGGAGCAGAAGCTGATAACAGATGTTAGAGATCATGGGGCCCTTTTGAAAAATGAGTTTATGCCTCCACTAGACTTTACTGTTTCTTTGATAAGTTGATTATGTGTCTACTCAGAAGTTCCAGGGAATCATGGAAAGGTAAAAGACCTATACCTGAAAGGGAGTATATAAAATGTTTTTAAGTTACTCACATTATTACAATAAAATGCATAAAATACACCGGAGACATAGCAGCCCAGTATTCCAATAGAAATTCCTGCATAATCTAATGCCATCCATCTTCGACAGGTTTTTTCTGATCGATGGCAGGAAAAGAGATGATAGCCCACAGAGCAAAGCATACAGACCTAGGGAAAATAAAACAAATCTTATCAAAGTGAAACAAACAAAATGATAACAGTAACTCATGCATGACGTTCAGGGAGGTGGTCAGGTAAAGTCCAGGTTTTTCAGCCAAAGAGACCTAGACAGGGACTCTGGCTTTGTGCCTGACTGTGTGTCATTTTCTTAAGCCTCAGTTTCCTCATGGATAAAACGGGGACAAAAATCATAAATAAATCTATAATGATAGCTATTTTATGAGAAACAATTTAAATGAGTAGTACAGTAGAAGGAAATCTATCTATTGCATCTTATTTTGATACATGAATAAGTTTCCTTTTAAAAACTACTTACTACAGAAGGCATGTAATTAGAAAGATGAAAAAAAAAAAAAAAGGAATTTGATGATGTAAAAATATAAGCCCCACCCAGTCAATCTATTCTCCAGTGATAGCCATTGATAATATCTTTTCTGTGTCTATCCAGATATTTTCAATGAACATATCAAACATCTATGATACAGAAGTCTATATACATACATAAGAGCACATTTTAAATTAATCAGATAAAATCATATAGTTTGCGCTATTTGTTTTTTTCACTTAATTTAAGATCTTTTATGCCTGTATAAGACTTCATTGCATAGAGTTTACTTTTAAGTTAAAGTTAAACATGGCTTTGGTGCATTCAAGGAAAAATAATTGTGACTTATGCTGACTATATGTTGCCAAATTGAGAGTAAAGCTTATCTGATTCAATCAGCTGGTCTGAAGATTGATAATGTTTCTATAGCTGAACTCCCTCTAGTCATTAAATACCAGCTGTGTGTCATGCACTGGGGATACAAAGATGAAGGCTGTGGAGACTGATTTGTATATTGTTTATTTGTACATTGTATATTTGTATATTGTTGTTGTCTACTATCAAAGAGTTTTTTTTGGACAAGTGAGCAAATGGTGATGTTGGAAGTCCTGTAGGAACAGCGCAGAGCAGAGTCAGAAAATAGAGGAGGGAGGGAACTGGGTCTGTGAGCGCATGTGTGCACTGGAGGGTGGGAGATGCAGGAGGGAGAAAGCTACATATTTCATAAGAGGGCTGCCACCTGAGCCGCACCTTCAGTTGCTCTGGCATTCATCAAGGACAGAAACAAAGGGGTGCGCAGGGTTACTGGTGGGTCCACAGCAAAAGCAGCATATTAAACACAACACCCTGAGCAATGAATGCCATGTGGTCTTCTTCATGATGTGATTAGGACAAGTCCTATACATCAAGGAGTCTTAACTTCAATATTATGGACCCTGTGATACTACTGAAGATTTTATTTTAAATGCACCTTTATAGAAAGGCTGACATGAGAAGTTACAACACTAGCCTTAGGAAACAATGACTAGAGCCTACACTAAGGCAAGGACAGTGGGGATGGGGAAAATGGGCCAGATTAACGGTCATCTAGCCATTCTATAGGAGAAGGCAATGGCAACCCACTCCAGTACTCTTGCCTGGGAAATCCCATGGACAGAGGAGCCTGGTAGGCTGCAGTCCATGGGGTCTCGAAGAGTTGGACACGACTGAGTGACTTCCCTTTCACTTTTCACTTTCATGCACTGGAGAAGTAAATGGCAACCCACTCCAGTATTCTTGCCTGGAGAATCCCAGGGACAGGAGCCTAGTGGGCTGCCGTCTAAGGGGTCACACAAGTTGGACACGACTGATGTGACTTAGCAGCAGCAGCCATTCTATGGGGTTCCCAGGTTCTATGGGTAACCCAGGGTGCTAGTGGTAAAGAACCTGCTTGCCAATGTAGGAGATGTAAGAGATGCAGCTTTGATCCCTGGGTTGGGAAGATCCCCTGGAGAAGGCAATGGCAACCCACTTCAGTGCTCTTGCCTGGAAAATCCCACGGACAGAGGAACCTGGTGGGCTACAGTCCATGGGTTCCAAACAGCTGGACACAACTTAGTGACTAAAAACAAACAATATACAAAATCGGTCCCCACAGCCTCAATATCAACGCTGAAAACAAGGTTCCTAGCCAGAGTCTCATTTCTTCTTCTGTTGTCTAAAATCCTTAATGCTCTGTGGCTTTGGCTACTAAACTGCAAGTCAGAGTGCACTGACCCAATTAAACATAACTTTAAGAAGTTATGTTTTCTATTATCCTTGAGATAAAAGGATACATCCAGAGAACATGAAGGGGTACCTTCTCACTGACTGGAAAAGATCTCATTGCCACAGTGCTGAGTGACATCAAACAGTAAGCAGAGTCGATGGCGCTCAGAAGGAGGCAGATAGAAAGGCAGGCAGGCAAGTGTGAGGCATGTGTGCACCCAGAAACATCTGGAGCGATTTTACCACAAATGTCCACCATGGAAGTGGAATTTCAAATGACTTTTTATACCACTTGTTTGCTTGAATTTCTACATGAGCGTATCTCACAGTAATAAAAAGAAACAATAAGAAAGCTACTTTCACTGTGAAAAGGAAAGTAAAACTGGAAAAAGAAAAATTACAAGTGGAAAGGATTAATAAAATATATGGTATTCATAGAGGACATCTGAATGTTTGAAAAGCTAACCTAGACTAAGTATGTTCTGCTTTGAAAAGGACGTGTTGCTAAGAGTTGCTTAAAAAAAACTGGCTGAAAAATTATCTGACATATTGAGTATGTCTGTTTTCTGGGAAGTTTCCTTGTATGGAATATCTCACTCCATCCAAGTAGACAAACAACAACACCTACAAGTCCAGAAAGTGCTAAGCTGTCTCTTGTTTCCAGGCCGGTCCACACATTTTTTATGCTTCAGTGCCCTGCCTCACTCTCCCTTCTGTGACTCGATCTTGATGACAGGCTGGTTTTGTTCTGCACCAGAGTCCCAGTACCTGGCTTAGTGCCTGGATACAGACAGGAGATATGAAAAAAATATTTCTGGAACTGAATATTAAGGAACTGAATCTAGGGAAAGACATTCTAAAATTTTATTTTTCTCTAAGATACAAAGATCTTTGGGAGAGTGCAAAGCCCCTGAAATTACACTCTACTATTCAGAATGCACTCTATCAATCATGGTAGGAAAGCATGAGCATTTAAAAAGTGCAGGAAAGAGAAAAAAAATGTTATATATCTTTAAAAAATTAAATGTATATCAGTATTAATACATACACTGATGATTTACCATGCTGCCTACTGACTCAAAGAATCTGGGGAAACTGGGTGAGCACGTTATAATATCATAAAAATCACAAAAATAGTATTTGTAAGTAGGGCAGGTGTGCTCATGTAACTTCAGCAAGCTGTGCTGTGTGTAATAGAGAAAGATCACTGCACTAGCAGTTAGGAGAACAGGACTTTACTGTCCTACTGAACAGCCTTGAGCAAGTGACTCTAACACTTTAGGCATTTCTTCATTGACAGGTGTTTTCATTATTTCATCTTCTCAGTTTTGCAATGCAGTGCTTTCTTAAACCACTATGAAAATAAACATATATTCCCTGAACTAACATCAGCTGTGGCTGGGAGGATAAAGGGCAGGCCGAGGGTCAGAGGAAAGCCTGTGGGATCCTCAAAGGAGACAGTAGCCATATAACTAGCAGTAGAGCATAAACCAGTTTTTCTGATTATTGATTATAAGAGTATCTCAGTCTCTAGTGTGTGGGTGTGTTAGTCACTCAGTTGTGTCTGACTCTGAGACTCCATGGACTGTAGACCACCAGGCTCCTCTGTCCATGGAATTCTCCAGGCAAGAATATTGAAGTGGGTTGCCATTCCTTTTTCCAGGGGATCTTTCTGACCCAAGGGTCAAAGTCCGCCTGCATAGCAGGCGGATTCTTTCCCGTCTGAGACAGGTAAGTATGGGCAGATGGATTCATTTCCATTTTAAAATTGGAGATAGATTTTTAAGAGATGTTTAGGCTCCGATCGGGACAAAAATTAAACCTGAGAATGAGTATACTGTAACAAAAATACTTAAAAAATAATTTTCTAATAATGACACAAAAATACAGAGTATTCTTTCCCTCAAAGAAATTAAAAATCTTATTCTAGAAACTAGAATTAGAAGAAAAAGGAGAGGGGGAAGTTTCCATTGTGTTTCTTAATCATTTAAGTCCAGAGTCTTGAGTCAGATGATGAAGGTCTGAAACTGATTAATACACAACAAAGGCAACAGCTGTGTGGCTGACTTACGGATTCCCCTTTCAGGGCAGCAGCAGGTTAACTGCGGCAAGTGCTGGCCTATGGCTGGGGGAGGAAAGATGACACTTTATTCTTTCCATTTTTATGTTTATCTGTACTTTGCATTTTTTTTTTTTAATTTAAAAAATATCAACTGGATTTTGGTCCATATTAGCTTTCTTCTAGAAACTCCTGTTTGAAAAATTATTAAACATAACTTTTAAAGGCCCTTTTACAGATTCCTGAAGAAAAGTGGAAGTGCTGAGGGACTAACACATGTTAGGTCAATGGGGGAAATGGCACAGAGAAGAAACTGAAAGTATTTGAAATCAGGAAAGTGCAAAAGGCCCAAAGAAAATTAACATTAAAATGAGAGAAAAGATTAATACCAGCAAAAACGAGGCAACAGAATTAAGACAATAAGGAAACAAGTACAAAAGTCACAGACATATAAAAGGTGGGAAATGTTCCCAAACAAGTTTTAAGCACACAGTAGGGTTCTACTTCTGGCGAAGGCAATGGAAAATCCCACAGGTGGAGGAGGCTGGTAGGCTGCAGTCCACGGGGTCACTAAGAGTCAGACATGACTGAGCGACTTCACTTTCACTTTTCACTTTCATGCATTGGAGAAGGAAATGGCAGCCTACTCCAGTATTCTTGCCTGGAGTATCCCAGGGACAGGGGAGCCTGGTGGGCTGCTGTCTATGGGGTCGCACAGAGTCAGACACGACTGAAGCGACTTAGCAGCAGGGTTCTACTTCAGTTGGCAAATAGAACACAATGAGAGATTTCTATCTCTGGGTTAATTTTATAGCACAGATGTCTAGAGAAAGGAAAAAAAAGAAAATTTCTCAATCTTTAAAACTTCATGGATTTCAAATACACTCTCAGAAAAACATACTTTGGGTGCTTCTATTAGGAAATCGAATAAGCTAGTTTACATGCTGCTTTGGGGCTCTTTGCAGCAAGTGGTGGGTGTGGAGTACGGCTACATGCCCAAGCCTGTGGGACCAAAGTTCTCTTTATCAACAATAGTGCTTGTGAAATGAGACTTACCTGGAAGCAGAAGAGACAAATAGAACAAATTACAAAATCTTCTCTGGATGCACTTGCTGAAGGTAACACAGATGTCATGTCATATATTCCCAGTGTGAAGAAGAGGAAGAAACCTAGCAAATGACTCCAGATGTTTACTGTCTCATTAGATAAAATGAACAAACTGGAAAAAAACAAAAACAAAAAACAAACATGCAGCTCAGATTCAGATCTGCTGGCTCACTGGAGGCATTTATAAGGGCAGGGACAATTTGGTTGGTGGCAGACGTTATCTAATACTTGCTACTTTAAGCCCTTAACTCCATCTTAGCCTTTTTAAATTTGATGTACCATTTAGTTTAAGTTTTTCCACAACTCATCAATCCTGGGATCTTACAGTTGTTGTTTTTTTTTCCCTTCTCATCTCTTATTATATTTACCATTTCAGTTATTTATGTATAAATTCCATCTCATTCTCCAGCATATGAATTCCCTGACAACTGGCACTATTCATCTTTATGACACCACTGTTCTCAGCACAGGGTCCTGCTCAGATTAGATGCTACGTGTCTACAGAAATAAACATGCAGATTAAAACTGGGTGCTAGTTAACACAGTCTGACATTCAGTAATAAGCATCTGAAAATCTGCTAAACTTAGGCACACTTCAAAATACCTTTTTAGTATACACTGGGTTTCCCTGGTGGCTCAGATGGTAAAGAACCTGCCTGCAATGTGAGAGACCCAGGTTTAATCCCTGGGTTGGGAAGATGCCCTGGAGAAGGGAATGGCTACCTACTCCAGTATTCTTGCCTGGAAAATTCCATGGACAGAGGAACCTGGCAGGCTACAGTCCATGCAGTCACAAAGAGTCAAACATGACTAAGCAACTAACACTTTCATTTCAGTATATATAACATGCAAGTGCAAAGTTAAATGGACTTGAGACAAGCAGGATAAATNTACTCCAGTATTCTTGCCTGGAAAATTCCATGGACAGAGGAACCTGGCAGGCTACAGTCCATGCAGTCACAAAGAGTCAAACATGACTAAGCAACTAACACTTTCATTTCAGTATATATAACATGCAAGTGCAAAGTTAAATGGACTTGAGACAAGCAGGATAAATACAAATGGATCCACTGGAGATGTCCTTTAAGACAGGCATGCTGCAATGACTTTGCTGAGGCTGTTTCGAAACCAAACTAGTTTCCAGGTGGCATAAGTTTATTCTTTGTTGGAATAACAGGAGGTTACTTTTAATATCTTTACCAGCTGAGCTACCAGGGAAGCCATAAAGGAAAGACAGAAGCATCTGAATGCAGAGTTCCAAAGAATAGCAAAAAAAGATAAGAAAGCCTTCCTCAGCGATCAATGCGAAGAAATAGAGGAAAACAACAGAATGGGAAAGACTAGAGATCTCTTCAAGAAAATTAGAGATACCAAGGGAACATTTCATGCAAAGATGGGCTCAATAATGGACAGAAATGGTACAGACCTAACAGCAGAAGAGACTNAGAGTTTACCGCACAACTGTGGAATTACCTTCTTTCTTGTAGGTGTTTAGTGTCCTTTGAGGAATCTTTATTCTTTCTGTAGTTACAGTGCTTTAGGTGTTCAATATTTTTTTTTTCAATAACCTTTTTTTGGAGATTGTTGAAGACTCCCATGCAGTTGTAAGAAATAATAATATTATTTCCCTTAGTGATAACACTGGTTTATAATATCAAAGTTGTCCAGGTATGGAATGTTTTCATCACCACAGGGGTTTCTCCTCTTGTCTTTTAATGTCACACCTACTTCACTCTTATTCTCCCCTTCCCTTAACCTCTGGCAACCATGAATCTGTTCTCCGGTTCTATAATTGTGTTATTTTAAGTATATTATATAAATGAAATCATACATTGTGTAGCCTTTTAGAGTTGCCTTTTTCAACTCTGTATAATTCCCTGGCAGTTCATTCAGACTGTTTTACACAGCAATAATTTGTTTCTTTTTACTGTTGAATAGTACTCCATAGTATGGATGTACCACCATTTGTTTAACCAGCCACCAGCTGAAGGACATCTGAGTTTTTTCCAGTTTGGGGCTATTACAAATATAGCTGTAGGAACAATAGTATCAGGTAAACATTAGGTAAACATAATAGATTTTCAGGTAAACATATTTTTTTGTTTGCTGGGCGTAAATGTTCCCAAATACAGTGTTTGACATGGTCATATGGCAATTGCATGCTTGTATGGAACCCCAAACTGTTTTACAAAAATTTTTAATGGATAAAGAAATGATCTCATAGCATTGTTCAAAATCTTTAGAGTGAAGATTAGGATCAAATAAATCTGTTTTTAACTAATTGCACAATCAATCATATTAGCCGCAAGAGCAATATTCTAAATACCCTGAAACATACTGCGGAGCAGAAATCAATAAAGCTTAAATGTGATAAGCTTCTTCATTACTCTCAGAGTCAGGGTTTTTATCCTAAACTGTTTATAGCAATAGTGAGTTAAATTTCTCACCAGTGATGTGTACACACTGCACTATAATGTTTAATCTGTAAATAGCTGTTCTTTGAAAATTACATTTAAAAGCCCCCACAAATGATCAACACAGTTTGTTAATCACTAATGTACATTAAATGTGTAACCATCAGTTCAGTTCAGTTCATTTCAGTCGCTCAGTCGTGTCTAACTCTTTGCGACCCCATGAATCGCAGCACACCAGGCCTCCCTGTCCATCACCAACTCCCAGAGTTCACTCAGATGCACGTCCATTGAGTCAGAGATGCCATCCAGCCATCTCATCCTCTGTTATCCCCTTCTTCTCCTGCCCCCAATCCCTCCCAGCATCAAAGTCTTTTCCAATGAGTCAACTCTTCGCATGAGGTGGCCAAAGTACTGGAGCTTCAGCTTTAGCATCATTCCTTCCAAAGAAATCCCAGGGCTGATCTCCTTCAGAACGGACTGGTTGGATCTCCTTGCAGTCCAAGGGACTCTCAACAGTCTTCTCCAACACCACCATAAAGCCCTTTAAATTTTTTTCTATTTTTATTGTGTTCCACTGGATACCATAAAGGTGCTACATCCTTGATAGCATTCTCATTTCATACCAAGTCTGTCTTTTCATTTGAAATTCATACCCTGCACTTAGAATAATGTTTTTCGGGTGTTGTGGAAGGTGCTTGTGATCTAGACCCAGATGAACATGAAGCTGAATATGAACAATGTCACTTACTGACAAGTTTCAGAGTCTCTCCTGGCTTTTATTTTCCTCATCGATTAGAGGAGGATAATTCTAAGCAATCTACCTGATTTGACAGGGCTCTCAAGAAAAACATGAAATAACATGTACAAAGTGTACTATGCATCAGTACTGTTCAGTTCCTTTTTCTTGTGGCATTCAAAAAAATTTGGATTTATCTTTAAAAAAATTTTTTTGTTTAAGTATAGTTGATTTATAATATTGTGATAATTTCTGCTGTACAGCAAAGTGCTTCTCACACATGCATTCTTTTTCATATCTTTTCCATAATGTTTTTTTTTTTTTTACCGGATATTGAGTATAGTTCCCTATGCTATAGAGTAGGACCTTTTTTATCTATTCTATATATAATAGTTTGCATCTGCTAATCCCAAACTCTTTTTTGGCACTTTTAATTTCCTGAGGAATAAATTCCTAAGGTTTATTTATGCGCTTTGTTCATATTGTCCAGGAGATATGAAAGTTAAAAAAAATCAAATCCAAGGAAATACTGAAGGGTAGCTGGTATAATCTGCTAAAGGGCCATCTTAATATTGAAGGTGGATATTAGTATAAAGAAAAACAGTTATGTACCATTGAAAAACTTGGCTTCTTGGGATACAAACCCTATTTTCATATTTCTTGAGTTCTTTTTCTTGTTAATGAATATATATCCACTATAATTCAGTTCAACTAAGTGAAGGAGTTGTGTTTCTTAATTTGGACTAATGTGTTTTTATTTTGAATAATTACATGCTATCAGAAACAAGATCACCACTGACAGAGCCAAAATTTTAAACAAACACTCACTTGGCAAATGGCCAGGAGCACAGATCAAGAACTGTTTGGAGTGATCACCATGTATAACCAGCAGGAATAGTAGCTTTCTGATACTTTTGTATCTGATTTGAACTGATACATTCGATAGTGGTAGCCATTCCACCGGACTACTTGCTCTGCAGAAGTTAGGAAAATAAGTGTAATTGATGAAAAATGCAAGTTGACCTCATTTTGTACTTTTCAGTGGCAGCTTTACCTTACTCTGAGGGGCCTCTGTCTGTCATAACGAAGAATGGGAAGAGACATTGACCAGGAACAGAAAGGAGCTGCTCTATAATAAAAACTGATTGAGTGTTTCAACTCTATTGAGGCTAATAAGGCAATAGATTTAAATAGTGGCGTTAAACCAAAAACATCAAGGTTTGACTCTGTCCTCTGGCAACTCGTTAGCACATGGGTGAGATAGGACTGCATCACTTGTCTCCATGAGCCCAACACAAAGGTCTAAATGACTTTAGTCTTCTTCAGGAAGACCCCATTAAAATATGTGTTCAGATCACCTTGGTGATAGGATCCATTAGCCCTTGACCTGGAGTAGTTTACCAGGTCAGCTAGTTTCTACCTAGATTGGAGCCCTGTGAAAATGAAGCACAGGAAGTTTAGTTTTGTTGAAAGTGAGGAAGATTAGGGGAAGTTGGCATCAAGTGCTTATAAGGAGAAACAAATGAGCTAAAAAAAAAGAGGTGGGAGACAGGGGAAAGGAAGCAGGAGCCCCCTGGGGACTTGCAGGATCAGCAGACTGGAAACTTTTCAAGAGCAGGAAATATGTCTAGTTCCCATTGTACACCATGCTGAATTCCGCAGAATGAATACCAGAGTGCCTGGGACATGGCATGTGCTGAGTTGTATTAGTCGTGTCCGACTTGTTCCCGTGGACTGAGCCCGCCGGGCTCCTCCGTCCATGGGATTTTCCAGGCCAGAATACTGGAGTGGGCTGCCATTTCCTCTCCAGGGGATCTTCCCAACCCAGGAATCAAACCCAAGTCTTTTAGGTGTCTCCTATTAGCAAGTGGGGACTTTACCTAGTGGAAACTGAGAAGCCTGGAACACAGTCGGGGCACAGCAAATGTTTATTGAATAGATAGTCTAAAATTGTGCTTAGTCGCTGAATTGTGTCTGAATCATTGTGACCCCATGGACATAACCCGCCAGGCTCTTCTATCCATGGGGTTTCCCGGGCAAGAATACTGGAGTGGGTTGCCAATTACTCCTCCCGGAGATCTTCCCATTCAGGGGCTGAACCCACATCTCCTGCATCTCCTCCATTGGCAGGCGGATTCTTTACCACTGAGCCATCTGGGAAGCCTGTTCTAAAATCGGGAGGTGTGTCTATTCAGAAAAGAGAACTGGAGCTTCTTAAATTAAATTTATATACCTAACCAAAGTTTGCCTGAGCCTGGCCCTCCTGGAGATTGTTGAGCCACAGTGTGGATGGGCGAGGTTATGGAATTCTTTCTGTAATATCTTTAGAAGCAAGACAAGATTCTTGTCTGTCTGGAAGGGTTTCTATGAAAAAACAAGAATAATCAGAATAATTTGACGAACTTCTGACTCCTTTCATCTTTGAGCTTTTTAAATTTTTGCTTTTTAATTTCAAGAAGTGAAAAAATGCATTTATGATTAACATGACCATCTCGCAAATGACAGCCATCATTTGTTGAGAGTCCATAGTATGCCTGGCAGCACGCTGAGTATGAAACCTGAACATTGCGGAACTGGCAGATTTTTGAGAATGCCTGTGGATTCTGCCATGTAGAGACACAGCACTCCTGCAGGTGGCAGTGTTACCCTGCAGAATGTTACCCACTGAGTCCTTGATTTGAGCCTCGTTCTGAGATAGGGCTGAGAAAACAGTGGTTTTTAAAGTTGGTACTCTAAGGTTTAAAACAAATAAGATTTATTCATTACCTATATCTGAGCTGATTTCCTAAGTATGCATAAGCCTGACTGTAAGGTAAAGTTAAAAGTTAAGAAGGTTAGTTGCTGAGCTGTGTCTGACTCTTTGCGACCCCGTGGACTGTAACCCACCAGGTTCCTCTGTCCATGGAATTTTCTAGGCCAGAATACTGGAGTGTATTGCCATTTCCTCCTCTAGGGAATCTTCCTGACCCAGGGATTGAACCCAGGTGTCCTGCGCTGCAGGCAGATTCTTTACCATTTGAGCCACCAGGGAAGCTCTTAGAAAGTGAAATTAACGACATTAAAAAAAAAAAAAAAGAAACCTTGGTGATTAAGTTCACATACTTTTTGAATAGCTTTGCAGTTTGACCTTATCTTTAGCTTAAAGAAGATAGTTTGTTGTACTATTTTCTTTAGGAAAACTGAAACAACGACTTTTTTTTTGAAAGGCAAGCTCCAGCTCAGATCAATGAAAAGCTCCTGGCCTCTGCTTATGCCTCATGTTGAACTGTCCTCTCCACCTCGTTTATGACTTTTCTCCCTTTTCTTGGAAGGGCTAGTGTGACTGAGCTTGGGAAAATGACTGGTCAAATCAGATTGGTTCCTGGGTAGAGGCACGGTTCGTCAGCCTTACTCACTTCTACCTGGGCCTCCGCTTGTCCTTCCAGCATGTGCTGTGGCAGGTGCTCAGCGTGCGTGCATGCTTGGTCACTTGGTTGTGCCCAACTCTTTGTGACGCCATGGACTGTAGCCCACCAGGCTCCTCTGTCCATGGGATTTCCCAGGCAAGAATACTGGAGTTGGTTGCCATGCCCTTCTCTAGGGGACCTTCCCGACCCAGGGATCAAACTCACGTCTCCTCCATTGGCAGGAGGATTCTTTACCAGTCGTGCTTAGATTTATGTGTGTGTGCTAAGTTGCTTCAGTCATATCCGACTCTGCAATGCTATGGACCTACCAGGCTCCTCGGTCCACGGGTTTCTCCAGGCAAGAATACTGCGAGTGGGTTTCCATGCCCTGCTCCAGGGGATCTCCTCAACCCAGGGGTTGAACCCTTGTCTCTGGTATCTACCTGCATTGGCAGGGAGGTTCTTTACCTCTAGTGCCACCTGTGAGGCCCCACACTTAGTGTATAGCCCTTCAGAGACATGCCAGGACAGGATGGAACAGTAAAGCAAAATTAGCAGTATGCCCAGAAATAGCAATTTTAAAATGACTATCCCATGGTATTTACAAAAACACTCTTCTAGGCTTCCGTCACTTTCTTGTTGCTTCTGGGCAAATGCGCAAAATATTTTTACCCCTGCAGCTCTGGTGAGTCAATGTGTCATACACAGAGACAGCATCTGATTTTCTTGCATACTTGGGAAACATTTAGAGTTTCATGTCTCAGAGCTGTGGAAATTTTACCTCTTCCATCAGACCAGCTCTGATGGCAGTACTTCTTAAAGAGTGTGGTCTGTTGATCATGTACATCTGAATCTAGGGGATGTTAGTTAAGGCAGAAAAAAAAAAAAGCAAAGTCTTTGACTTACCTCCCTACCTCACTCCAGTACTCTTGCCTGGAGAATCCCATGGACGGAGGAGCCTGGTGGGCTGCAGTCCGTGGGGTTGCGAAGAGTAGGACACGACTGAGCGACTTCACTTTCACTTTTCACTTTCATGCATTGGAGAAGGAAATGGCAACCCACTCCAGTGTTCTTGCCTGGAGAATCCCAGGGACGGGGGAGCCTGGTGGGCTGCCGTCTATGGGGTCGCACAGAGTCGGACACAACTGAGGCAACTTAGCAGTAGCAGCAGAATCATAGAAACAGATTCTCTGGAGGATGTANCCCAGGGACGGGGGAGCCTGGTGGGCTGCCGTCTATGGGGTCGCACAGAGTCGGACCCGACTGAAGTGATTTAGCAGCTGTTTGCCTTAGTAATGAGTGAGGCATGGAAAAGTGCTGCCGCCTTGTGGACACGTCCCGCAATAGCAACCTTCAACCTACAGGCAGGTTCTTTACCTCTGAGCCACTTGAGAAACCCCAAAACTATTGCTTATGGGCACTCAGTATTCATAAAGACTACGAGTGCGCTCAGCTGCCCAGCTGTATCTGACTCTTGGCGACCCCATGGACTGTAGTCTGCTAAGCTCCTCCGTCTGTGTGATTTCACAAGCGAAAATACTGGAGTGGGTTGCCATTTCCTCCTCCACAGGATCTTCCCGACACAGGAATTGAACCCAAGTCTCTTATGTCGCCTAGCATTGGCAAGCAGGTTCTTAACCACTAGCGCTACACAGCATTCTAATTTACAAGGAGAGAACAGGAATTTCCCCAAGCCTCTCCAGTGGCTCGGTGATAAAGAATCCCCCTGCAATGCAGAAGCTGCAGGAGACCCAGGTTCGATCCCTGGGTGGTAAAGATCCTCTGGAGCAGGAAATGGCAACCCACTCGAGTATACTTGCCTGGAGAACCCCATGGGCAGGGAAATCTGGCAGGCTACCCTCCGTGGGAGAGCAGAGTGTCAGACACTGCTGAAGCGACTTAGCACGCATGCTGCTTACCTTAGTAACAAGAGTGAAAGTGAAGTCGCTCAGTCGAGTNCTAAAAAAAAAGAGGTGGGAGACAGGGGAAAGGAAGCAGGAGCCCCCTGGGGACTTGCAGGATCAGCAGACTGGAAACTTTTCAAGAGCAGGAAATATGTCTAGTTCCCATTGTACACCATGCTGAATTCCGCAGAATGAATACCAGAGTGCCTGGGACATGGCATGTGCTGAGTTGTATTAGTCGTGTCCGACTTGTTCCCGTGGACTGAGCCCGCCGGGCTCCTCCGTCCATGGGATTTTCCAGGCCAGAATACTGGAGTGGGCTGCCATTTCCTCTCCAGGGGATCTTCCCAACCCAGGAATCAAACCCAAGTCTTTTAGGTGTCTCCTATTAGCAAGTGGGGACTTTACCTAGTGGAAACTGAGAAGCCTGGAACACAGTCGGGGCACAGCAAATGTTTATTGAATAGATAGTCTAAAATTGTGCTTAGTCGCTGAATTGTGTCTGAATCATTGTGACCCCATGGACATAACCCGCCAGGCTCTTCTATCCATGGGGTTTCCCGGGCAAGAATACTGGAGTGGGTTGCCAATTACTCCTCCCGGAGATCTTCCCATTCAGGGGCTGAACCCACATCTCCTGCATCTCCTCCATTGGCAGGCGGATTCTTTACCACTGAGCCATCTGGGAAGCCTGTTCTAAAATCGGGAGGTGTGTCTATTCAGAAAAGAGAACTGGAGCTTCTTAAATTAAATTTATATACCTAACCAAAGTTTGCCTGAGCCTGGCCCTCCTGGAGATTGTTGAGCCACAGTGTGGATGGGCGAGGTTATGGAATTCTTTCTGTAATATCTTTAGAAGCAAGACAAGATTCTTGTCTGTCTGGAAGGGTTTCTATGAAAAAACAAGAATAATCAGAATAATTTGACGAACTTCTGACTCCTTTCATCTTTGAGCTTTTTAAATTTTTGCTTTTTAATTTCAAGAAGTGAAAAAATGCATTTATGATTAACATGACCATCTCGCAAATGACAGCCATCATTTGTTGAGAGTCCATAGTATGCCTGGCAGCACGCTGAGTATGAAACCTGAACATTGCGGAACTGGCAGATTTTTGAGAATGCCTGTGGATTCTGCCATGTAGAGACACAGCACTCCTGCAGGTGGCAGTGTTACCCTGCAGAATGTTACCCACTGAGTCCTTGATTTGAGCCTCGTTCTGAGATAGGGCTGAGAAAACAGTGGTTTTTAAAGTTGGTACTCTAAGGTTTAAAACAAATAAGATTTATTCATTACCTATATCTGAGCTGATTTCCTAAGTATGCATAAGCCTGACTGTAAGGTAAAGTTAAAAGTTAAGAAGGTTAGTTGCTGAGCTGTGTCTGACTCTTTGCGACCCCGTGGACTGTAACCCACCAGGTTCCTCTGTCCATGGAATTTTCTAGGCCAGAATACTGGAGTGTATTGCCATTTCCTCCTCTAGGGAATCTTCCTGACCCAGGGATTGAACCCAGGTGTCCTGCGCTGCAGGCAGATTCTTTACCATTTGAGCCACCAGGGAAGCTCTTAGAAAGTGAAATTAACGACATTAAAAAAAAAAAAAAAGAAACCTTGGTGATTAAGTTCACATACTTTTTGAATAGCTTTGCAGTTTGACCTTATCTTTAGCTTAAAGAAGATAGTTTGTTGTACTATTTTCTTTAGGAAAACTGAAACAACGACTTTTTTTTTGAAAGGCAAGCTCCAGCTCAGATCAATGAAAAGCTCCTGGCCTCTGCTTATGCCTCATGTTGAACTGTCCTCTCCACCTCGTTTATGACTTTTCTCCCTTTTCTTGGAAGGGCTAGTGTGACTGAGCTTGGGAAAATGACTGGTCAAATCAGATTGGTTCCTGGGTAGAGGCACGGTTCGTCAGCCTTACTCACTTCTACCTGGGCCTCCGCTTGTCCTTCCAGCATGTGCTGTGGCAGGTGCTCAGCGTGCGTGCATGCTTGGTCACTTGGTTGTGCCCAACTCTTTGTGACGCCATGGACTGTAGCCCACCAGGCTCCTCTGTCCATGGGATTTCCCAGGCAAGAATACTGGAGTTGGTTGCCATGCCCTTCTCTAGGGGACCTTCCCGACCCAGGGATCAAACTCACGTCTCCTCCATTGGCAGGAGGATTCTTTACCAGTCGTGCTTAGATTTATGTGTGTGTGCTAAGTTGCTTCAGTCATATCCGACTCTGCAATGCTATGGACCTACCAGGCTCCTCGGTCCACGGGTTTCNGCCCTTCTCTAGGGGATCTTCCCGACCCAGGGATCAAACTCACGTCTCCTCCATTGGCAGGAGGATTCTTTACCAGTCGTGCTTAGATTTATGTGTGTGTGCTAAGTTGCTTCAGTCATATCCGACTCTGCAATGCTATGGACCTACCAGGCTCCTCGGTCCACGGGTTTCTCCAGGCAAGAATACTGCGAGTGGGTTTCCATGCCCTGCTCCAGGGGATCTCCTCAACCCAGGGGTTGAACCCTTGTCTCTGGTATCTACCTGCATTGGCAGGGAGGTTCTTTACCTCTAGTGCCACCTGTGAGGCCCCACACTTAGTGTATAGCCCTTCAGAGACATGCCAGGACAGGATGGAACAGTAAAGCAAAATTAGCAGTATGCCCAGAAATAGCAATTTTAAAATGACTATCCCATGGTATTTACAAAAACACTCTTCTAGGCTTCCGTCACTTTCTTGTTGCTTCTGGGCAAATGCGCAAAATATTTTTACCCCTGCAGCTCTGGTGAGTCAATGTGTCATACACAGAGACAGCATCTGATTTTCTTGCATACTTGGGAAACATTTAGAGTTTCATGTCTCAGAGCTGTGGAAATTTTACCTCTTCCATCAGACCAGCTCTGATGGCAGTACTTCTTAAAGAGTGTGGTCTGTTGATCATGTACATCTGAATCTAGGGGATGTTAGTTAAGGCAGAAAAAAAAAAAAGCAAAGTCTTTGACTTACCTCCCTACCTCACTCCAGTACTCTTGCCTGGAGAATCCCATGGACGGAGGAGCCTGGTGGGCTGCAGTCCGTGGGGTTGCGAAGAGTAGGACACGACTGAGCGACTTCACTTTCACTTTTCACTTTCATGCATTGGAGAAGGAAATGGCAACCCACTCCAGTGTTCTTGCCTGGAGAATCCCAGGGACGGGGGAGCCTGGTGGGCTGCCGTCTATGGGGTCGCACAGAGTCGGACACGACTGAAGCGACTTAGCAGTAGCAGCAGAACCATAGAAACAGATTCTCTGGAGGATGTACAAGAAATCATATTGATTTTTTTCCCCGCACTGAAGTTTGAGAAATACTCAAAAGCAGTGCAGGGCTTCCAGATGGTTCTACTGGTAAAGAACCCGTCTGTCAATGCAGGAGATGCAAGAGATGCAGGTTCAATTCTTGGGTCAGGAAGATCCCCTAGAGAAGGGAATGGGACTCCACTCCAGTATTCTCGCCTGGAAAATTCCATGGGCAATGGAGCCTGGTGAGCTACAGTCCGCAGAGCCGAAAAGAGTCAGGCACGACTGAGTGACTGAGCACACACACAGAAGCAGTGCTCCCAGGAGCCGTCAGTTCCTTGAGCCCAGATTACAAGTCTAATTTGGTCCTAGACATCCACTGCTATCCCTGTTCATGTAGGTATCTTCAGAGCTTTCCCCCATTCCTTGTTCTCGGTTGAAATTATCTCCAGAGGCTTTATTCACTAAAGATGATCTGAGAGTCCCCCAGAATTCAGTGGTTGAATAAAGCCCCCACTGTGCTAGTGTCACGGGAACCTAAGTTCCAGCATGCTTATGCTAGGTGAAGCCTCGCACAGTCAGGACCTTTTCTTAACCTTTTCCCTTTTCTGCCCCATTTGTCAGGTGGTATTCTTGGCTACCCTTCTTCTCTTCCATTCGTTACCGAGTAAGAAATGATCTCTTAAGATCTGATCCTGTGTCCTTCCTCAGGGACGAGTTCAAGTCTACCAGGAGAGTGGTTGATCGGTCACAGAGTCCAGCACTTATTGCCTTGCTCTCTAATTTGTTTCCTGTCAGCTTCTTGGAAGTAATTTTTATCTTTTTTGTATTCCTGGCATCGAGCCTAGTGACTCGGACATTGTAGGTGCTTCCTGTATACTGACTCACAAAACAATGTTTCAAAAATTCCTCACTCACTTCTATCTCTGTAAATCAGTGTAAACCAAATATTAATAATAAATACCTCCTTGAGGATAAGGCCCAGGGATGTGTCATCTTTAACGTGAAGAAATGAATCTATGAATGGAAATGCATGCCTTTCATGTCTGTTTCCATGTATCAATTTGAGACACTATGATAGGGAACACTAAGGGGAGGGGCCATGTCTCACTCATGTCCAGTTTTTGACATGATATCTAGCACATAGAAGCACTTGCTAAATGTTTGCTGAAATAAAATTCAAGAAGCTCCCTAGGAATCCCTTTCCATGAACTCATGTGGTACAGAAAAGTTACCCTCAGTTTTACATATGCACCTGGAATGTTCCCCCAGACAGAGTTAAAGGACTTTCCTGGGTGCTGCACAGGGTTGCAATGGATTCAAGACTAGAAATCAGGGTTTCTCAGGTCTTTGGAGGAGCCATTCTGCAGCAGAACAGAGAGATGGAGTGCTCTCCTGAGTCACTGGCTGGGGAGCCTCCCAGTGAGGATTTGAAGATAGTTCTCACTTTCCAGAGATGACCATTCAATACATACATGTCATCTTTCACAGCTCAGATGGTAAAAAATCCACCTGCAGTGCAGGTGACCAGGGTTTGATCCCCGAGTTGGGAAGATCCCCTGGAAAAGGGAATAGCAACCCACTCCTGCCTGAATTCCCTGGACAGAGGATCCTGGTGGGCTACGTACGGACCACAGAGTTGCAGAGTTGGACACAACTGAGTGACTAACACTTTTACTTTGTTTCATCTCCTACCAAGCAGTTTTGCTTGCCCGTCCTCTAGCGAAGAATCTATGAGGTCTTGTAAAGATGAAAGTTCATTATATGATATCTTTAATACGTGCATTACAGGTGGAAAAAAAGCCCATCTTTTTGAGTAGGTTGTAATGTAGCATATTAGTGGGTAGAGGGCAGTGCTGGAATACAATATATATGAAAGAGGCTGAATTACAAAAGAAGTGAGTCAGGCAAATGTAAGGGGTTCTTTGGAGTCAACTGATTTAATTTTCTTGCTCTAACAGCATTCACTACTATTAATGACCATCTATTTCATGGCTGCTGAGTGACAGCATTGATCTTTTCAACCCAAAGCTTTCCTGGTGGCTCAGATGGTAAAGAAACCACTTGCCAATACAGGAGGTGCAGGTTCAACCCCTGGGTTGGGAAGATCCCCTAGAGAAGGGAATGACCACCTATTCTAGTATTCCTAGTATTTTTGCCTGGAGAATCCCATGGACAGAGGATCCTGGAGAGGTACTATCCATGGAGTCACAAAGAGTTGGACGTGACTGAGTGACTAAGCACGTGCTACTGATTTCTAGTTCAATATGTTTTTTATTACACCATAATGTGATTTCTTTGAATAGGTTTTATTTGTTTGTTGAAAGTAATTCCATATTTTTCCAGATTACAAGCATAGTAAAATTATCCTTATAAAATTCAGACTTAGAGACATGGATATTTAAGAAGGTAAAAGTTTCCATTTTCCCAGCTTCCTTCCATGTACAAGTAATGATAACAGTTCAGTATTTATTCTTATATGGGCTTCCCAAGTGACTCAGTGGTAAAGAATCTGCCTACCAAACAGGAGATGTGGGTTCAGTCCCTAGGTTGGGAAGATCCCTGGAGAAGGGAATGACAGCCCACTCCAGTATTCTTGCCTGGGAAATCCCATGGACAGAGGAGCCTGGTGGGCTACAGTCCATGGGGTCTTGAAGAGTCAGACATAATTTAGCAACTAAATAATACCAATATATTCCTATACTTTTTCTTATGTATAAACATATATATATATTTAATAGAAATAGAAACATATTATGGACACTTTTTTCCATTGAAAGGTTTGTGCAGACTAGACCAAGACTTGCTCGATTCATATTGGATTAATATGTTTATGCACAACTTTTTTGTGGTTACTTTTAAATGCTGGTCCTGCATCCTGTAACAATTGTCTTTCTCCTGGTCTTTTCTAGATTAGCATTATTGTGATTTTAGCCCTTTTAATTTGTAACACATGGTGTGATTCAAACCACTGAGTCTTAGCATCTGTCAATGATAAGATCATTCTTTTTAGTGGTATAAGGATGGTTGCCAATAATGTGGCAGAATTTGGCTTTTCATTGTTGTGTTATTAATGACTACAAAAAAGAGCTCGTGGGTAAAACTGTTTTTTTTTTTTTTTCTTTTCCTACTTAGGCTTTCCGTTAGTAACCTGAAGTCTCTTTTAGATTTCCTCACAAAGTTAAAGTGGTTTTGGATTTTCCAGAGCAAAACTATTTTTCTCTGTCCCCCAAATTTTATTCTAAATCATTTATGTAGGACTGGCTGACACTATCCTCCCACACCTGGGCATCTTGTAGGCTGCAGTCATCATAATGGAATAGGGCAGACTGGCATGAGCAATGGCTGGGACCAACGTGGATGGAGCCACACTGGGGCCACTGAGTGCTTAGAAGAGCGGTGATAGCCCCTGCTGTTACTAACTCAAGGGTCTGCTTCTTTCCTCTGAACTCTCTTTTACTCTGTTTAGAGCTATTTATTTTTCATTTCATTCCTTTTAACTGATTTATTTTTATATAATTTATCTCTCTAGCTACATACAGATATACATTCTGTGAATATAGTAGTATGTATTATTATATATACACACATACTTTATTACTACAGTATTCAGTTCATTTCAGTTCAGTTCAGTCACTCAGCCGCATTTGACTCTTTGTGACTCCATGAACTGCAGCACACCAGGCCTCCCTGTCCATCACCAGCTCCCAGAGTCCACCCAAACCCATGTCCATTGAGTCGGTGATGCCATCCAACCGTCTCATCCTCTGTCGTCCCCTTCTCCTCCTGCCCTCAATCTTTCCCAGCATCAGGGTCTTTTCCAATGAGTCTGCTCTTTGCATCAGGTGGCCAAAGTATTGGAGTTTCAGCTTCAACATCAGTCTTTCCCATACTTGTTCATAATTTATAAATTAGGAAATATCGATTTTTGGTACTGGGTATATGTGCTCACAATTTTTTTCCTGATGGTTGTGTTCTGTGCATGCTCAAGTTGAGTCTGACTCTTTGTGACACCATGGACTGTGCCTGGCAGGCTACTCTGTCCATGAAATTTTCCATGGAAGAATACTGGAGTGTGTTGCCATTCTCTTCTCCAGAGAATCTTCCTGACTCAAGGCTTGAACCTGCATCTTCTGCATTGCAGGCACATTCTTTACCACTGAGCTGCCAGGGAAGCCCTTTCCTGATTGTGGTGTATGACAAAAAGTATTTGAGACCAGTGTACAATATTATGAATTTCTCATGGACTTGGATCATTTAGTTTCTTATTGACATCCCTAATTGCTTAGCACAGTGTCTGGCATATAATAGGTGGTTAATAAGTATTGTTGGCTGGCTGGCTTGCTGGATTGATGGATACATTAATAAATCATGTAAGTGTTTCTCTTTTTGAGTAGATGGCTATCTTAAGTTACCATTTAGTAAATACTTTGGGTACTAAGAACACATCGGGGGTGATCTAACAACTAGATGCTAGTAATTGATCTAGATGTTATGATTGGATGAATTAAAAACTGATTCAGCCTGACACATTTTTCAACAATCTACCAGACTGATGGATTACCACAAAATAAATGGTGAATATGATCAAGAAATTGCAAGGGCTTCCCTGGTGGCGCAGAGGTCAGAGCGTCTGCCTGCAATGTGGGAGACCAGGGTTCGATCCCTGGGTCGGGAAGATCCCCTGGAGAAGGAAATGGCAACCCTCTCCAGTACTCTTGCCTGGAGAATCCCATGGAGGGAGGTGCCTGGTAGACTACAGTCCACGGGGTTGCAAAGAGTTGGACACAACTGAGTGACTTCACTGTTCCCCAGGATTCATTACTCTTAAATATTATCAGAATCCTGTCTAGGGTTTATCAAATGACATGGTCTCCACAACATCTATATTTAGATTTCTTTATATTTCTTTGCCCTTTGGTGAGAAAGTCATGTGGTTAGAACAATACAGTGACATGATCAGGAATGAAGAAGTAACGGGAGAAGAAAAGTCCTTAAAAGGTTTGTGTGGGGGACCTCTCTAGTAGCTCAGTGGTTAAAACTCAGTGTTTCTAGTGCAGGTGGCAGAGGGTTGATCCCTGGTCGGGGAACTAATCCCACATGCAGTGTGGTGTGGTGTGGCCAAAAATAAATAAAATTTTTTTAAAAAACGAAGGTTTGAATTCAACAGCTAACTATTTATGATAATACAAATAAATAGTTTAATTAAAAAAGGTTTGTGTGGCTTATATTCAACTGAAATATTGACCCCCTCTTGCCACAACATTAGTCTTCTCACCCCCAACTCTTTAAGGTAACGGTGAGGGGACTCAGGGTCAATGCCAAGCAACAGTGTCCCCGGCTCAATCTTCATNCTATTTATGATAATACAAATAAATAGTTTAATTAAAAAAGGTTTGTGTGGCTTATATTCAACTGAAATATTGACCCCCTCTTGCCACAACATTAGTCTTCTCACCCCCAACTCTTTAAGGTAACGGTGAGGGGACTCAGGGTCAATGCCAAGCAACAGTGTCCCCGGCTCAATCTTCATACCACCTCTCCTGTGGCTGATTCTTTCCTATGTTGCTGTAATCCTTGATATTCACTTTTACAGCTATATAAACAGAGCCTAGTACATAGTAGGAACTCAAAAACTTTTGTGTGTGAAGCATATCTAATCTGTGTAGTTTGTGCTCATGTACATACAGATGCACCGTGTCCTTGGTGGTGGAGGTGTCAGCCACGTGCCAGCCAGGGCAGAGCTGGGAGGGGACCAGGATCTCTGCATCCCGCAGCCACGTGGCTTGGTCAGGTGGTTCTGTTCAGCACTGCCTGTCTGCCTGTTGGCAGGGGAAAGACAGTTGTCTTCTTCAGCCTTGTCTTCCTTGTGTCCTCTTCCTCTGTGCAAACAGATAAATAGAGAAGAAGGATCTGACTCTTCTAGGTACCTTGAATTAGTGGATTCAAACAGTATTTGTCTGCACCTAATATCAGTTCAGTTCAGTCGCTCAGTCATGTCTGACTCTTTGCGATCCCATGAATCGCAGCATGCCAGGCCTCCCTGTCCATCACCAACTCCTGCAGTTTACTTAGACTCACATCCATCGAGTCAGTGATACCATCCAGCCATCTNATATATATATATATATATATATGACATTTGATAAAATAAACTAAGTTGATTCAGTGAGGGTCGTTCTTCATAAAATGCCTTTAATCCTGCATGATAGAGAAAAACATAATCAGGTTCATGTCAATTAAAAAATCACTGTAGTTATTTAGAAAAAGGTATTATTTAAATTTGGGGCTTGGGTGAAGAAGATGGAATTAGAAAATGATAATTATACTTTTTGTAAAACTATTTCAAAAATGGTTTTACTAGGCTTTTTCTACTATATATATATATCATTATCAGGAAACCTCTTAGTATTTCTGTCTACCAATGTTCACCATGAAATCATCACAAAACCAGAGTTTTGCATTTTCTTAGAATTTCAAACATGATGTCACCTTCAGTAAGATGCAAATAATGTTTTCTTATGTTTTCATGAATAACCATCCTTTCATTCATTTAACTTGGCTTAGAGTTTCTTGTTTGGTTTTCTTCACCAATGTACAAAGTAATCCTGATTAAAAGAATCCACCATAACCAGTATTGACAAATGGTAGCTTTTGTGTTACTGAGATAGCAAAAGATTCATTTCATACTTTCTGGAAATCTTTTATGAACTCTGATGACTTTGAAACACTTCCTTTCTCCACTTTCCTCCTTCCCTCACTTCCATTCTCTTCCTTTCTTTTCACACAATTTTTTTGCACTTTAAATACTGGAAAGCACAAGATCACATTTCATTAAGAATGTCAAATGATTCTTCCTTTCAAATTGATTTTGAATTCAGAGATACTGCCAAATGCAACCTGGAGCTAAATGCAAAGTACTTCCAAGTATGAGTGTCTAATCGTTTTTGGGGGAAGGTTTGATCAGATATAGTGTTTGTAGTAAGTGGATAATTTCTTTGTCCACAAATAGTTCACCAAAGCAGATATTCACCACCTGGGCATCTCTATTGGCAGAATTATATTATGACAGCTAATTACTCAGGATGTTCTGTATATTTGGCTCATTATGGGACAAATATTTAATAACAAGCAAAACAAAATACATGCAGAATATGTGTCTTAAGCAAACTGCTAAAGGGCTATGCCACCTCATTCTGATTCAAGATTCCATTTAGATTCAAGTTGGCCAACAGGAAACAAGATTTGGATGTGATGATTTACATTACCTTTACATGGTCTATCGTTCCAATTCTTACAAAAAACAACCTTAATGCTTAAGTTAATCCACATAGTATGCTTATATGTATACGATTTTGTTCTGGAAAAAAAAAAAACAACTTCAGCAAGTTTTATTTTTACCAAGTCACTCGATATTAAGAGGTCTACGGTAAGCTTCAGTTGTCTTCATTAATCCTAAATATTCCATTATGTACTGAAAAATAATCTTAACTACAGTTATCTGCCAGTTTTTGTTTCTTTTCATGCACTGGAGGAAGTTTTATTTTGAGAAAATTCACTGGTTAAATTGTCTGTTACTTTGAAATATCTCTCTCCATGCACATTTTCCCAGGGTACCAGTTTGCTTTCTCTCCCCTGAGTTACATCCCACTTTTAAGAGCTATTTGATTAAAAAACTTATCTTGCTTCAAACCTGTCCATGTTAAACAGTCTCATGCCCATGCTCCTTTGTTCTAGGATCCTTTCATATGTAGGGATGGAAATCTATATTTATGATTTCATTTGTGTTTTTCATTGAGATTTACTTACCAAGGCTATGTCTTCTAGTTTTACTTCTAGTTTTCCCAGGGTATATTTTTTCACAGAAATGTGGAGATTGTGAGTTATCATAAATGTTACCTGAGGGATTTACATAATGAAGAGTTCACCATCACCCCCTTGTTTTTAAGCATTCCCATATGTATGGCATTTTCCTGGACCACTTCTAGCCATACAGCGATAGAAGCTGTTTCATTTGTGATGATTATCTTTGGAGTGACTTCTTTCCTCAATAACTCATTTTGTAATCATGGCCTCTTACATATGTACTTCCCTTTCTCCTGGGTAGCAAGGGTCAGAGGGCTCAGATTCTTACAGAGAGAGAGCGCTGTCTTAGTAACATTCCCATCACTTACTGGAATCATAAATGAAGCTCATTTGCAGGATGTATAATGTTTAATTAATATGAAGTAGAGTCTGAATATGTTGTTTTAGTTTAGTTACCTCTGATATGTTTTCCTGGGTCTCAAACTGATTGTAAGAGAGAGAGACAGAAAGAAAGAGAGAAAGAAAAAACAATTGTATTTTTCATCCAGATGGCTACTGTTAGTGTCTGATGATTACCTACTACTCCTTGCCCATATTTCAGTAGAGAATAGTTGCTCCCAGAAGGCCAAGGGTTCCTTTCAGACACTAAAATTCAATTGACTCTCCAGCTAAAGCCCCAGTGGGAGCTGCCCACGAGTATCTGAGGGCAGGGTTTGGACACTTGTGAGTTACAGCCTGTTGGTTTCAGGCTTCACATTTGTTGCTGTTAGTTCCCAAGGGGCACGTATTGCCTCTGTCCTGCTGACCACACTGTCTTACAGACGTGAGACAAATGGTTCCAGGTTCTCTGTTAGCCAAGCAAAGGCATTTTTAAAGTTCAGTTCTTTCCTGTTCATTTGTAGTATCACAGAACTATTTGACAAAATCTATACCATATACTTGTTCTCTACAGGGCTTCTGTAGTAACTTAAAAAAAAGTCTTGTCTGTTGCCATTTGATTTCTTTCCAGCGTCCCATCCCCTTCTTTCCTGGACATATACCATCCCTAACTGCAGTAGTATTTCATCGTACCTCTGTTGAGACATTATTTTAGGTGCAATGCAAGTTTTATTGTCATCCAAAATGCATAACAATAAATTTGTATAACACTATGATTTTCTCTTAAGTCCAAGCAGTAAATAATGATCTCATGTAAAAGCTCCTAAACTAAATATTATCCTAAGTCCTGGCTATAATGATGGTCAAAGTTACCGTAAAGATTGAAGCTCTTGAATTAGGACCAACTACTCAGGGAAATTATACTTTGAAGTTATCAGGATATCTCAGAGCCTTTACAATTAAATTTGAGGAAAGTAATCAAAGTCTTCCTCATGGGAGGTTTCTTCTTCTCGCTGAAGACACTTGAGGATGCCACTTAGGGGTCTGATAAGAATCTTGCTCCCTTCTACTCCTGCAGACATAAAACTTACTGATGGTTGTGGCACAACACATGAGTTATTAGAGAGGCCAAGGGGTAAGGCTGTGAGATGGCACGTGCCAGTAATTACGGGTTCAGGAGCTGCATGTGTGTGCTCAGTCGCTCAGTCGTGTCTAACTCTTTGTGGCCACTGAACTGCCCGCCAGCCTCCTCCGTCCATGGAGTTTTCCAGGCAAGAATCCTGGAGCAGATTGCCATTTCCTTTTCCAGGGGATCTTCCTGACCTAGGGATTGAACCTGCATCTTCTGCAATGGCAGGCACATTCTTTACCACTGAGCCACCTGGACCCAATGAGTAGCTTTATTTTCAGACTCTTACGTAGAAAAAACATTATATACTAGACTTCCATATCCAAAAAAGTCACAGTGCAACTTTTCTCAGCATAAAATATATATCTAGCTATTGTACAGAACACACAGTTGTTACTGGTTTCTAGGACATCTCATCCTTTCCCATGGTGGTTGTCAGGACACGAGTCTGTGTTAGTTTTCTAGGGCAACCATAACAAAGTACCACTGACTGGGTGACTTAAGCAACAAAATATTATTTCTTACCTTTTCAGAGGCTAGAAGTCTGAGATCAGGGTGTTAGCATGATTGACTTTTTCTGAGGCCTCTATCCCTGGTTTGGAGTTGACTGTCTTCTCATTTCCTATGTCTTTACTGATCTACTGTGTGTGTCTATATCCTAATCCCTTCTTCTTATAAAAAGGCACCAATTAAATTAGGGCCTACTCTGATGACCTCCTTTTAAATGTTTAAAGACCTCATCTCCAAATATATTCACATTATGAGGTATTACGCATTAGGACTTCAATATATGAATTTTCGGAGAACACATTTTTTTAAAAAAACAATTTACATTACTTGTGATCCTGTTCAGTTCAGTTCAGTCGCTCAGTCGTGTCCGACTTTTTGTGACCCCATGAATCGCAGCACACCAGGTCTCCCTGTCCATCACCAATTCCTGGAGTTCACCTAGACTCATGCCCATCCAATCGGTGATGTCATCCAGCCATCTCATCCTCGGTCGTCCCCTTCTCCTCCTGCCCCCAATCCCTCCCAGCATCAGAGTCTTTTCCAATGAGTCAACTCTTCGCATGAGGTGGCCAAAGTACTGGAGTTTCAGCTTTAGCATCATTCCTTCCAAAGAAATCCCAGGGCTGATCTCCTTCAGAATGGACTGGTTGGATCTCCTTGCAGTCCAAGGGACTCTCAAGAGTCTTCTCCAACACCACAGTTCAAAAGCATCAATTCTTTGGCACTCAGCCTTCTTCACAGTCCAACTCTCGCATCCATACATGACCACAGGAAAAACCATAGCCTTGACTAGAC
>SJYA01001198.1:3097106-3146210 GCA_006410615.1 Neotragus moschatus
TTTTTTTTTTTTTTTTTTTTAAAGTGCTCTTTGTTGCTTCATGGAGATAGCTCATTGTATTGGAAAAATAGTGAGCTAAAAATAAGTGAACCTGAATTCTGCCCTTGAGTTTTTCACTAACAATTTTACTTATGATCTGGGGAAAATCAGTTTGGGCTTGAGCTTCAGACACATCATATGTAAAATGCAAAACTGGTTGAAGGATATTTCCACCCCTATTAACATTTGTGATTTTTCCTGAAGTTTCTGGGGAACCTGTATCCAGGTGGCATTTGAAGACAGAGTTGTAGGCGCCCTTTCCATGACATGTTCTGCCCTCTCCATCTTCCAAGACTTTTTTTTTTCTGTTTCTCAGTATTGCACTTGTTCTTTAGGATTCAGTTCAGATACCTTTGTGTGCATATGTGTGTGTGTGAGAGAAAGAGAAACTTCCCTGGCTTTCTTAGACAGTTTCCTCCTTTTTACTCCCACTTCACATGCCTGTACTATAATTTTACTTTGTTATATGTGATCATTTGTATTTTTGTCTCAGTTCAGTTCAGTTCAGTTCAGTCACTCAGTCATGTCCAACTCTTTGCGAGCCCATGAATTGCAGCATACCAGGCCTCCCTGTCCATCATAACTCCTGGAGTTCACCCANAAAAGACCCTGATGCTGGGAAAGATTGAGGGCAGGAGGAGAAGGGGACGACAGAGGATGAGATGGTTAGATAACATCACCAACTCAATGGACATGAGTTTGGATATACTCTGGGAGTTGATGACGGACAGGGAGGCCCGGGGTGCTGCAGTCCATGGGGTTACAAAGAGTCGGACACAACTGAGCGACTGAACTGAACTGAACGCCTTTCTTGCAATCACATGTTTATTCTCCATGAGTATGTTTCTGCTTTGTTATATTTATTCATTTGGGATTTGGGGGATTCCAAACGTAAGTGAAGTCATATAATATTTGTCTTCCTCTGTTTGACTTATTTCACTAAGCATAATACCCTGTAGTCCATTCATGTTGTGGCAAATGGCAAGATTTTATTCTTTTTCAATGGCAGCGTAAGATTCCATTGTGTATATATACCACATCTCTTTTAACCAGTCATCTATTGACACATAGGTTGCTTTCAAATCTTGACTTGTATAAATAATACAATGAACATAGTAGGGGTTCTTATAGTTTTTGAATTAGTGTTTTCATTTTCTTTGATATTTACCCAGAATGGAATTGATGTATCATATGGTACTTCTATTTTTAATTTTTTTGAGAAACCTCTATATTGTTTTCCATAAAGTATGCACCAATTTACATTCCTACCAACAGTGCACAAGGGTTCCTTCTTCTCCAAATCCTTGCCAACACCTATGATTTGTTGTACTTTTGATAACAGCCATTCTGGCAGTAGTGAAGTGATACCTCATTGTGGTTTTGATTTGCAGTTTCCTAATAATTAGTGACACTGATCATTTTTCTTCATGTGTCTGTTGGTCATCTCTGTCTCTGCTGTTGATGCTTCTCACAAATTTTGAAAAGTTGTATTTTCATTTTCACTTAGTTCAAAGTATTTTTTATTTTCTCTTGAGACCTATTATTTGACCAATGGATTATTTAGAAATGCGTTGTTTAATTTCCAGATATTTGTGAATTTTCCAGCTATCTGTCTATTACTTATTTCTAGTTCTATTTCATTGTAGTACAAGGACATCCTTTGTATGATTTTTATCTTTCTACATCTCTTAAAGTGTTTTTTTATAGGCCAGAATTTGGTCTATCATGATGAGTGCACATGTGAGGTTGTGAAGAATGTGTATTCTGCTGTCATTGGGAGGAGTGTACTATAAATATCAATTAGATGTAATTGACAGTGTTGCTCTATATCCTTATTGTTTTTCTGCTTTTATAACTAACAGAAGGTTATTGAAGGCCATGTTTAAATAAAGTGAATTTGTCTATCAGGTTTTGTCACATATTTTGACACCTTCTTGTTAGTTGCATACACATTTATGTTTTCTCTGAAAATTTATCATTGTGTACTGCCTTTATCATTATGCGATGCTCTTCTTTAACCCTGATAATCTTTTTTGCTTCAAAGACTGTTTTATCAGGTATTAGTACAGATACTTTAGCTTTATTTTGAGCTGCTCTGTTACTTTACTATTAACTTAATAAAGCCTTCATCTTTAAAGGGGATTCTTTTTTTTCAGGGAATGATATTTTAAGACAATTTTTTTTTTGCCATGATTCACTACTGATTCCTCCAAGATGGTGTAATCTTTTTCAACAGTGACCAGGACATTCATGATCGCCAGACTAAAGATGTCTTCAGGGAGATAGCCTTTGGGCTCATCTATCTTCATAATGAGCATGTCAAGTGTTAGAATGATGCTTTCTGGAATTTTCCAAGTTGGTTTCTTGTAAATGACATACAGTTAGGTCTTTTTTAACTTTGATAGTCTATCTTTTAATTGGCATATTTAGAAGATTCACATTTAAAATGATTACTGATATAGTTATATTAATATCTACCATGTTTTTAACTGTTTTCTATTCATTGCATTTATTTTTTGTTTCTTCTTTGCTCCCATCTTTTTTGTCTTCTTTTGTTTTAATTGAAAGAACATTTTATATGGATCCATTTAACATCTTCTCTATAATTATTCTGGGTAAAAACTGTAATGAAATTTACAACATACATTTTTAACTAGTCTAAGCCCCTTTCAGATAACACTATACCACTTCACATGGGCAGATGCTGTAAAACAGAGTACTTCTATTTCCTCCCTCTCATCCTTTGTGACACTGCTGTCATTTATTTATCCACATGCTATAATGACCTGCTGCTGCTGCTGCTAAGTCGCTTTAGTCATGTCCTACTCTTTGCAACCTCATGGACTGCAGCCTACAAGGCTCCCCGTCCATGGGATTCTTCAGGCAAGAGTACTGCAGTGGGTTGCCATTGCCTCCTCCTAATGATCTATTACCTTATTACTATTATTGCTTTAAAAAGTTATACCTTAAATCAACTAATAAATTTTTTATTTTACTTTTATTTATTCCCTGATTCTATTCCTTTTTTTTTTTTTAAAAAAAAAAAAAACAAAGCAGGTTTCTGAGCTGCCTTACTTTTCTTTTGCCTATAGAACATTCTTTTTGGTTAAAATAATTTTATTATAATTTTGCTTAGCAATATAAAATTAATACTATATAAAAATTTCTTAATCTCATGACATTGTTACCATTATAAAATCCAAAACAATTTTGAAATCAAAACACAGTATAAAATAGAATTTAAAAATTAGTAATATTAATTCAATATGCTAGATTTTATTTCACTAAAATCACCATTAGTAGGAATATATAATACTGATTGCTTGTGGTATGGGCTCCTTTGAGTTTGGCATGCCTACAGTCTATTTTATTTTTTTAAGCTTTTTTATTATTGAAAATTTCAAACACACACAAAAGTGGAAGTATTAGTGTAATAAATCCTCAGGATTCTATCAGCTTCAAGAATTATCAACACATGACCAACCTCATCACATCTACAGCATGCTCTTGTTCCCTCTCCATTTTTTTGGAATACAGTAGGTCTTCATTGGTTATTTATTTTTAATATAGCAGTGTGCCCATGACAGTCCCAAATTTCCTAACTATCCACCAACAGAAGAATGGAAAAAGAAGTTGTGGTACATATATACAATGGAATATGACTCAGCCATTCAAAAGAATGAAATAACACCATTTGGTATTGTTCATTGGATGAACTTAGAAACTGTCATACTGAATGAAGTCAGATAGAGAAAGAGAAATACTGCATGATAGTGCTTATATGCAGAAATGTAGAAAAATTATACAAATGAACTTATTCATAAAACAGAAACAGACTTATTTACAAAACAGAAACAGACTCAGAGACTTAAAGAACAAATTTCTCGTTACCAGGAGGGAAGGGTGGAGGAAAGGGATAGTTATAGAATTTTAAAACATGTCTTCTGGTGATGAATTCTCTTGTTGTTATGGGTTTTGTGTTTTGTTTTGATTTTGTCTGAGAAAGTCTTTATTTATCTCTTAGTTTTGGAGAGCAAGTTCAGTGGTTATAGAATTCTGAGTTGGTGTTTTTAATTTTTTTCCCTCCAACACTTTAAATATTTCACTTCACTTTCTTCTTCTTTGCATGGTTTCTGACAAAAAGTCTATTATAATTCTTATCCCTGTTGTCCTATTAGATAGTGTATTATTTTTTTCCAAAGATTATTTTAATATTATCTTTTTTGGTTTTGGTTTCTGAAGTTTTAATATGATTCCTAGTTATATATGTGGGAGTTTGGGGTTGTTGTTTATTTTTATTATTTCTCCTTCTTGATGTTCTCTGAGCTTCCTGGATCTGTAGTTTGTCTGGCATTAATTTTGCAAAGTCTTAATCATTATTACTGTACATATTCTTCTGTTTGTTCTCACTTTCTTCTCCCTCTGACATTCTAATTATATGCCTATTACCCCTTTGGGGACTGTTCTACAGCTCTTAAATGTTATATTCCAATTTTCTTGTCTTCCTTTTTTTCTGTTTGCATTTCAGGTTGTGAATTTTCTACTGATATATATTCAAGCTCACTGATTCTTTTTTTTTCAGTCATGCTGAGTCTACTGATGAGTCCATCAAAGGTATTCTTCATTTTTGTTACTGTTTTTTTTTACAACTTCCTTTTGATTCTTTATTAGAATTTCTATCATTTTGTTGTATCCTCCACCTGTTTTTGCTTTTCCATTATAGCACTTAATAATAATCATAGTTATTTAAATTTCCTGTCTGATAATTCCAATATGTATTTCACGGCTGAGTCTGATTCTGCTGATTTGTCTCTTTAGACTGTGTCTTTTCTTGCCTTTAGAGGATTAATTTTAAACTGGTTAGAAATTCAGATGTTTTAAATATTTCCTACAGACACTGGTGCCAGAGACTTTGCCTGCAGTGTCTTTTATTTTGTCTCACCTCTTGACTTTGGGCTTCCCTCAGTACTTCTCTTCAGATAATTTGTATCTTTCATCTCTTTCAGCTGTGGTCCATGGTTGTTACAGTGCAGTCCAGTCCCATCAGTGTGGCATAGGGGAGGGGGAGCGTTTTACCATCATCTGATTGCATCTCCGTCTTTTAGTAGATCTATGTCTTCAGGCTGTGATTTTTACAAGTGTTTCTTCAGTGATATGGCTTTCCCATCCTACTTTCCACTTCTCTACTTGGTTTCTGCTTTCTGAGTCTATTTTATTGAAGACCTCATGCCTGTTGATTATGCTTTTTCCCTCAAATTAGGTGAGACAGGAAAGTTAAAGGAGACTGAAGGAATGCCTTTCCCAGCTGTTATAAGGCTCTGACAATGTACTTTCACCTGGAGAGTGAGTCGTTTTCATGGAGAAGATACTGGGCATATTTCACAATGGTCACTCTTTCCCTTACCTTGTCAGAGCCACAAAGAATCTTTTTGAGAACCTGATGTTGTTCCTGAAAGCAAAAGCCACAAAAGTGTACTGGCCTTCAATAGTTTCTCATTACAAGTGTGTGTGTGCCCAGTTACTCAGTCATGTCCAACTATTTGTGACCCCATGGACTTTAGCCTGTCAAGCTCCTCTGTCATTGGGATTCTCTAGGCAAGAATACTGGAGTGGGTAGTCATTCTCTTCTCCAGTTTCTCGTTACACACCAGTCCATTAGTCCACATAGCCTTCAGAAATTCATCAAAATTACCAGTTACTTGTTTTTACCATTTTATGGTTCCAGCAGTTTCTGCCTCAGATAAGCATTGTTGTTGTTCAGTCACTAAGTCGTGTCTGACTATTTGTGACCTATGGACTATATATAGCACACCAAGCTCCTCTGTCCTCCATCTATCTCCTGGAGTTTGCTCAAATTCATATCCATTGAGTCGGTGATGCTATCTAGTCAATTTATCCTCTGCTTCCCCCTTTTATTTTTGCCTTCAATTTTTCCCAGCATCAGGGACTTTTCCAATGAGTCAACTCTTCCCATCAAGTGGCCAAAGTATAGCAGCTTCAGTTTCAGAATCAGTCCTTCCAATGAATATTCAGGAATGATTTCCTTTAGGATTGACTGGTTTGATTTCTTTTTTGTCCCAGGAACTCTCAGGAGTCTTCTCCAGCACCACAGTTCAAAAGCATCAACTCTTCAGTACTCAACCTTCTTTATGGTCCAACTCTCATATCCATACATGACTACAGAAAAAACCATAGCTTTGACTATAAGGACCTACCTCTCTTGGAAAAATGTCTGCATTTTAATATGCTGTCTAGGTTTGTCATAGCTTTTCTTCCAAGGAGCAAGCATCTTTTGATTTCATGGCTGCAGTCACCACCTGCAGTGATTTTGGAGCCCAGAAAAATAAAGTTTGTCACTGTTTCCATTATTTCCACTCTATTTGCCATGACATAATGGGACTGGATGCCATGATCTTGATTTTTTGAATGTTGAGTTTCAAGCCAACTTTTTCACTCTCCTCTTTCACCTTTATCAAGAGGCTCTTTAGTTCCTCTTTGCTTTCTGCCATTAGAGTGGTATCACCTGCACATCTGAGTTTGTTGATATTTCTCCTGGAAATCTTGATTCCAGTGTGATTCCTCCAGCCTGGCATGTCTCATGATGTACTCTGCATATGAGTTAAATAAGCAGAGTGACAATATACAGGCTTGATGTACTCCTTTCCCAATTTTGAACCAGTCCATTGTTCCATGGCTGGTTCTAACTGTTCCTTTTTGATCTGTACACAGGTTTCTCAGGATACACATAAGGTGGTCTTGTATTTCCATCTCTTTAAGAAGTTTTCACAGTTTATTGTGATCTACACAGTCAAAGGCTTTAGCATAGTCAATGAAGCAGAAGTATATGTTTTTCTGGAATTCCCTTGTTTTTTCTATGATCCAGAGGATGTTGGCAATTTGATCTCTGGTTCTTCTCCCTTTTCTATTTCCAGCTTCTACATCTGGAATTTCTCATTTCACATACTGCTAAAACATAGCTTGAAGGATTTTCAGCATTACATTGCTAGCATGTGAAATGAGAACAATTGTATGGTAGTTTAAACATTCTTTGGCATTGACTTCCTTTAGGATTGAAATGAAAACTGACCTTTTCTAGTCCTGTGACTACTGCTGAGTTTTCCAAATTTGCTGGCATATTGAGTGCAGTACTTTCACAGCATCATCTTTGAGGATTTGAAATAGCTCAGCTGGAATTCCATCACTTCCATTAGCTTTGTTTGCAGTAATGCTTCCTAAGGCCCACTGTTTTGGTCCTTTATCATGCCCATCTTTGCATGAAATGTTCCTTTGGTATCTCCAATTTTCTTGAAGAGATCTCTAGTCTTTCCCATTCTATTGTTTTCTTCTATTTCTTTGGATTGTTCACTTAAGTCTCCTTAAGGTAAGTATACCTCATCTTTTTCTCTCTGGTTATACTATCTCTCTGGGCTTCCCAGGTGACACTAGTGGTAAAGAATCTACCCACCAATGCAGGGGACATAAGAGAGGCAAGTTTGATCCCTAAGTAGGGAAGACCCCCTGGAGGAGGGCATGGCAATGCACTGCAGTGCTCTTGCCTGTAGTATTCCAAGGGCTAAGGAGCCAAGAGTGGGACATGACTGAAGCAACTGAGCGCACATGCATAAGAAGTCAATCACTGTGACCACTTGGAGCATGAGATAGAACTGCTAAAAATGACTGAAACTTTATTCAAACAATGACTTAAAATTAAGCACCCAAAACTATTATCTCCTAAGAAATATTCACTAGCTTCCTTACAGTGTAGTCACTAGCCTTCCTTTTAATTAGAGGAAGGCGGTGAGTAAGGACGGAGAAGGCAATGGCACCCTACTCCAGTACTCTTGCCTGGAGAATCCCAGGACGGCGGAGCCTGGTGGGCTGACATCTGTGGGGTCGCAGAGTCAGACCCGACTAAAGCGACTTAGCAGTAGCAGCAGCAGTGAGTAAGGAAACTTTCCTGGAGATAAGGAAACATCAGTGGTCATAGTTGACTGTGATTGTCAAAATAATGTGAAAATTAATCTAGTAACACTGAAACCTGCATGTATCATTGAAAGACAGAAGTGCATCCAAAATGTATCCAAATAGGCTATGCCTCCTCCAACAAAAAGATGACTAAATGGCAATTCCATATGACCACAAAACTCCAAAGAGCTGCTGAAACACATTATCAAGCATCAGTTCTGTTCAGTTCAGTTCAGTTACTCAGTCGTGTCCGACTCTTTGCGACCCCATGAATTGCAGCACGCCAGGCCTCCCCGTCCATCACCAACTTCCAGAGTTCACTCAGACTCACATCCATTGACTCTGTGATGGCATCCAGCCATCTCATCCTCTATCATTCCCTTCTCCTCCTGACCCCCAATCCCTCCCAGCATCAGAGTCTTTTCCAATGAGTAAACTCTTTGCATGAGGTGGCCAAAGTATGGGAGTTTCAGCTTCAGCATCATTCCTTCCAAAGAATACCCAGGGCTGATCTCCTTCAGAATGGACTGGTTGGATCTCCCTGCAGTCCAAGGGACTCTCAAGCGTCTTCTCCAACACCACACTTCAAAAGCATCTATTCTTCGGCGCTCAGCTTTCTTCATAGTCCAATTCTCACATCCATTCATGACCACTGGAAAAACCATAGCCTTGACTAGACAGACCTTTGTTGGCAAGGTAATGTCTCTGCTTTTGAATATGCTATCTAGGTTGGTCATAACTTTCCTTCCAAGGAGTAAGCGTCTTTTAATTTCATGTCTACAATCACCATCTGCAGTGATTTTGGAGCCCCCCCAAAATAAAGTCTGACACTGTTTCCACTGTTTCCCCACCTATTTCCCATGAAATGATGGGACCAGATGCCATGATATTCATTTTCTGAATGTTGAGCTTTAAGCCAACTTTTCCACTTTATCCAGCTACTTTAACTTACCCCATGTATAACACTCTTACTTTCAAAGCTTCATAACAGATTGTTCTATATTTTACACATATTTTACTTACAAATTTTTCAATTTGGGGCTGATATAGTTGTTTCAAGTTTTTCAAAAGTATGATATGAGTAATGGCCATGTTGAAACTACCTAGTAGAAGAAATGAAGCAGACTTTGACCGTGGTCAGGCCCTGTACACTGGGTTTAAGATTTTCCATCAAAAAAGGGGATCTAAGACTACCCTGGGTTTAGGACCTAGATGTAGTAGGGCAGGAGATACAGGGGAAGGTCTGGACATCTATCTAACGTTACAATTGAAATATTTGAGTCCCTTATCAGATCCTGGAGCTGCATCAGAGGAAAGTGCTAGATAAGATCATCTCTTTTCTGCTACCCACATTCTTCCTGGTGATTCCTTCCAAGGAGTAGCCTTTAACTTGGAGTGACTGGGTGGCTGCTTGAAGGTTAAACCATGTAGAAGTCATTCTTTCTAAGTGTTGGTAGAATAACTGGTCCATCTGCAGATTCTTTGTTTAGGGAAGAAGCACCATGGTTCTCAGAAAACTTCGATTTAATAGCACTGGTAGAAATGGGGCAGGAACAGAACCAGTGACAGTTATCTTCTTGTTATCTTATGCAGCCAATGTATCATTTCTTTTCCAAGTCTGCCTGACTTCAACACTTCCTCCTGGATTCCCCAATTTCAGGTAGGCCCCACCATCCACCTTGTTACCCATATTGCACACCTGGATGTCCGCTTGACACTGCCTTTTTCTGATCAAACATTTTCTTATGCACATATGAACACTGCAATAAATATAGAATCTAATCCATGTCTAAATATTGTCAAGAGGTTGAAGGAATTACTGAATAAGTGGACTCAGTTATCGAAGATTTTTCTATATGCAGATGGCCAATAGGCACATGAAAAGATGCTCATCATTGCTAATTATTAGAGAAATACAAATAAAAACTACAATGAAGTACAATTTCACATCAGTCAGAATGGCCATCATTTAAAAAGTCTAATAAATGCTTGAGGGGAATGTGGAGAAAAGGGAACCCTCTCATGCTGTTGGTAGGAATGTAAGTTGGTGTATCTACGATGGAAAACACTATGGAGGTTCCTCAAAAAAGCTAAAAACAGAGTTGCCATATGATTCAGCAATCCCACTTTTGGGCATATATCCAGACAAAACTATAATTTGAAAAGATATATACACTCCTATGTTCATAGATGCACTATTTACAACAGCAAAGATATGGAAATAGCCTAAATATTCATTAACATATGAATGGATAAAAAAGATATGGTGTGTGTGTATGTATATATATGATTATTACTCAGCCATAAAAAGAATGAAATAATGCCATTTGCAGCAACATGAGATTATCATACTAAGTGAAGGAAGTCAGAAAGGGAAAGAGAAATACCATATGATATCAGTTATATCTGGAATACAAAATACAACACAAATGAACATATCTATGAAACAGAAACAGACTCACACAGAGAACAGACTTGTGGTTATCAAGGGGGAGGGAGGTTGGGGGAGGGAAGAATTAAGAGATTGAGATTAGCAGACACAAATTATTATATATAGGGTGGATAAACAAGATCCTACCATACAGTGCAGGGAACTATACTTAATAACCCATGATAAACTAATTGAAAATAACGTGAAAAAGAATATATACATACATGTGTATAACTATCAATTTGTTGTACAGCAGAAACTAATGCAAATCTGTAAATCAACTATACTTCAATAACATTAAAAAAATATTTTAAAAAGATTTTGTGTGCAGAATGTGGAAAACTGGAGCTATTTCTGAACATATTTATTACAACACTTCTTTGCATATTGTTTCAATTAAAATAATTCTGATCAAACATGATTTACTTCAGATTGCTTGTGCCTGGCATACAAGAAGAGTTTAATTGAACTGATATAGTTTTCACATGAGGTCCACAACCACTAGCAAATTTTTAGTTATTTCTTACAGAAGACAATGATTCAAACANCTGTGGCCACTGCTGAGTTTTCCAAATTTGCTGGCATATTGAGTGCAGCACTTTCCCAGTATCATCTTTGTCTATCTCTCACTAAATTGTGGACATTTTGAAAACCACAGGCTCAGATGGTTTAGAATTCCCCTGCAGTGCAGGACACCCAGGTTCAATCCTTCGGTTGGTTAGATCCGATGGAGACTGGAATGGCAACCTACTCCAGCATTTTTACCTGGAGAATTTCATGGACAGAGGAGCCTGGTGAACTACAGTCCATAGAGTCACAAAGAGTCGGACACAACTGAGTGACTAATACTTTGACTTTTCAAAACCACAGTTAAGCGTTTATTATACTTTAAGAAGGGAATCAATTGCAGTGGTATTACAGAAGCTCCATATCCATCCCCCAACAACAAATACCTTCTGTACTCATAGACTTTAATTAGGTATAAGCTCTTCGAGAGCAATTTTTGTGGTCCCTAAATCCCACCTTTGTACAGATATTCTAGCTCAAATGTACAAGGAAACATGTACAAGGCTGTTTATTGTAGCCTGTATGCAATGATAAGAAACGGGAACTGTTTGCAATAATAAGAAGCTGGAATTATTCATAGTCCTTAGTAGAGGAATAGCTGAACTCCTGTTTGCTCTTCATCCTCCTCCTCTGTACCCTCCTCTGCCTGTCCTCCTTCCTTCTCTACCACAGCCACCACCATCACGCAATATTGATGCCACTACCAGCAGCAATTAATTATGTCTAGGTTCGATGCAGGATGCAGGATGCTTGGGACTGATGCACGGGGATGATCCAGAGAGATGGTGTGGGGCGGGAGAGGGGAGGAGGGGTTGGGATTGGGAGCTCATATACACTCATGGGTGATTCATGTCAATGTATAGCAAAACGAATACAGTATTGTAAAGCAAAACAAACTAAAAAAAAAAAAAAGAGCTTGTTGTATTGAAGAAGAGAGTGGGGAAACAGTATTGTGGATGGCAGTAAAGGGACTTTTAACATAATGTTTCTTACTTTAAAAGAACAAGACGTTCTTTTTATGGTTTTAGTAGTTTTATTTGTTCTATGAAATCTTTACCAAGTCTATGATTATGAAAATATTGTCCTAGGCTTTCTTCTAGAAGCTTTGTAGTTTTAGTATCTATGTGAGGGTCTGTGTTACATCTCATGTCAATTTTTCCAGCAGGAGAATAAATCTAGTCCTTGTTACTCTCTTGGGGGCTTCCCTGGTGGCTCAGTAGTAAAGAATCTTCCTGTAATACAGGAGACGCAGGAGGCATGGGTTCAATCCCTGGGTTGGGAGGATCCCCTGAAGGAGGGCATGGCAACCCACTCCAACATTCTTGCCTGAAAAATGCCATGGACAGAGGAGCCTGGCAGGCTATAGTCCATGGAGTCACAAAGAGTCAGATATGACTAACTTACACTTGTTAATCTATAATGGCCAGTAGTGGATGTATGCTGATTGATTTTTTAAATATAAAACCAAGTTTGATTGTCTTGGATACACTCTGCTTGACCGTGGTTTTCTTGTTTTTTCTTTTTTTGATGCACGTTTCAGGATTTTTTTTTTTTTTAAAGTTTATGAAGGATCTAGTCCTTTGGTTTTCTTTACTTGTAATATCTTTGTCAGGTTTTTGGTCCAGAATTATGATGACTTCCCAACTCTTCATAAAAAGAGTTGGGAATGTTAACCTCTATTTTCTGAGTTTTTGTATTTGTATTTTTTTCTTCCTTGAATATTTAGTAGAATTCACCTGTCAGGGAAACTTGGCTTAGAATTTTTTCTGTGGAAAGATTTTCAGTACATATTTAATGTCTTTAATAGATATAGGCCTGTTTAGGTCTTCAGTTTCTTCCAGTGTAAATTTTGAAGTTCGTGTTTTTGAAGACATGTGTCCTTTTCACTAAAGAAATAAATTTTATTGACATGTGTTTTTATAATATTCCAGTATCATTCTTTTAAAATCTAGAGCATCTATCCTGATAGTCCTTCTTTAGTTCTTAGTAGTAATAATATATATTTTCCTTCTCACTTGATAAGATTTGCTAAGCATATATCAATTGAATTAATCTTTTCAAAGAACCAAGTTTGACTGACTTCATTTTTTTAATAGTTTTTATTGTTTTAAGCTAGTTTCTCCTTTTCCCCTCTATGAAGCATTCTGCCGCCTACTACTTCTCCACAGATGAAAGCATTTATTGGTCTCCTTTCTCTTAGAATGGGGTCATACTTTTAATTAACTTAGCTTTATGTTTTCAGTTCTCATGATAGGTTAAAAAAAGCTATGATTTTGTATATTATCTGGCTTCTCCCTTAGTCTTAAGTTTGAACAGTCACCTCCATGATTTCTAAATTTCAATCTTCTTGATTAATTAAAAAATTTTTTTAAAGCAAGCATTGTATTCAAGTCAGAAGAATGGGTTTTCAGACAGAGTTCTACATGTTACTGTCTGCAGCCTTGGATAAACTATTCTCTGGACATGCCCACTTCACAAAGGAAAGCTTTAGCTCCACGTGAACTAAGACCTGGTCTGTATTTGATTACCATTGCACCCTCAGCAAACTAACCAGCATGTGTGTGTGTGTGTCAGTCGCTCAGTTGTGTCCCACTCTGCGACCCCATGAACTGTAGCCTGCCAGGCTCCTCTGTCCATGACAATTTTCCAGGCAAGAATACTAGAGTGGGTAGCTATTCCCTTCTCCGGGGGATCTTCCCAACCCAGGGACTGAGCCTGGGTCTCCCGCGTTGCAGGCAGATTCATTACTGTCTGAGCCACCAGGGAAGCCCATGTACGAGGCACTAAATGGATAGTTAGTGAACCAATGAGAGAGATTTCCAAGAGAAAATTGACCCTGATTTTATAAATCTTAATTGGCTCTAATTTTTAAAACCAGCTGAAGTTTTTTCACTAGTTTAAGTGGGATATGGCTCTTAAACAGGAGTCCGTAGAACTCTGTAGATTTGCAGATGTATTCGTCTTTGATAACCATTGAGTTATAAGGTGGGTAAATGATTGATGTTTCTGTGTTTATTAAAAAATATGAATAGAAATCACATATGCTCATAGGTAGGCCTCAGTTGAGAAGAAAAGCTGAAGCTGCCAGGTATTCTGTATTGAATAGATGGTAGTGATGCCTGGCTTGATACAAGATGCTGTCTTAACAGGGTTAAGAGTCACATTGAAGGCTAGAGCAACAGGTCAAGTCCTTGGATTTGTACCAGAGCCCCATGAAAAGGATGGAAACTGTGTACTTACTATCTGAAAGTGTAGTGATAATGAGAGGTGGGGAAAAGAGATCATGATATGTGTGTGTGTAGGTGTGAACACAACATATGTTTGGAGAAACCTCTTTACCAGTCCTTTAAGATAGTGGAGAAATATCTGTCCAGAATCTAGTTAAGCTACTCCATTGTATTGCTGCTTTGGCATTCATTTCATTTGACCAAGCAACCTATGGGGGACTTCTACTGATACTTAGTCTCCTCATGCAAGCACAGGCCTGGATAACAGCCTAGAGAGTCACAAGCAATTAAGTCTCTGACATGACTTTCCCAACAGCCCTTATGATCAAGTTTCTCATTCCTCCCAAGGTCTTCACTTGGAACGCATTGGTGAACATTTTTCCATTTGCTTTATTTCACATATTCCACCCAGTAATCCCAGGAGGTGAATGCTCTGATTTCCAATTTGCAGATGAGGAAACTGAGGCGCCAGAGGTTAGGAAACGTGCTCAAGATTACACAGCTAATAAATGACAGAGCTGATGTTTTAATCCAGGAAAGACTGGTTCCAGAACCTAAATACTGGTGCCTAAATACTGTTCTAGTCTACTAACAAATGCTGACTCAACTAACGTCTGTGAGAAGAGCTGTAGAGACAATGAAAGGATCAGGTGGGTTTTGAACCCAATATGGAGGGTCTTGGAAGCCTTGCATGGTGAAGTGATGAGGAGGGCTAAAAAGACACTGCCAAGGAAAGGTGTGTATGTGTGTGTGTGCATGTGTGAAGGGTGGGCTGGCTGGCAGAGAAGCTGAAGAAGCATTCCAGGCCAAGGGAGAAGCTCGTTTATAGTGCTTGTTGAGAAGCATCTCTGTAAGCATCTTCAAAATCAGTGGCAACTTGTGATTTTTTTTTTTTAATAAAAATTCACTTTGTGTACAACTTTCAGATTCTATTTTGTTGCATGACGCAAAATGATACTGGGTTTGTATGTGCCTTGAAGCCAGCTGTTGAGCACATACCTCTTCTACTTCCTGCTTTTTAGGCAGTGAATCATAAAGAAGAAAAGATTTGGGAATCCTGGAAAGTGAAGTTCACATCTCAGCTTCATTTAGTTCAGTTTAGTTCAGTTCAGTTCAGTCGCTCAGTCGGGTCTGACTCTTTGTGATCCCATGAATTTCAGCACATTAAGCTTCCCTGTCCATCACCAACTCCTGGGGCTTACTCAAACTCATGTCCATTGAGTTGGTGATGCCATCCAACCATCTCATCCTCTGTCATCCCCTTCTCCTCCTGCCTTCAGTCTTTTCCAGCAACAGAGTCTTTTACAATGAGTCAATTCTTCACATAAGGTGGCCAAAGTATTGGAGTTTCAGCTTCAACATCAGTCCTTCCAATGAATATTCAGGACTGATTTCCTTTAGGATGGATTGGTTTGATCTCCTTGCAGTCCAAGGGACTCTCAGGAGTCTTCTCCAAACCAACACCACAGTTTAAAAGCAACAATTCTTTGGCACTCAGCTTTCTTTATAGTCCAACTCTCACAGCCATACATGACTACTGGTAAAACCATAACTTTGACTAGATGGACATTTGTTAGTGAAGTAATGTCTCTGCATTTTAATATGCTGTTTAGGTTGGTTATAGCTTTTCTTCCACGGAGCAAGCATCCTTTCATAGTCAGCTTCCTAGTTATGGTCGTTTCTTAATTATGTGGGATTGTGGTCTCTCTTTTTTTTTTTATCATTAATAGAAAGTGTACTGAAAATGCATATCTGAAGGCTTTCATTGCTTGCAGCTGTTAGGTAGCCATCACCTCCTACCCCTCTCCCCACTAGTTAGACAGTCAGATTAGTTCTGGACCCTAGCCTTTAGCCAATGGATCCTTAAGGAGGAAACTGTAGTTTAAGCAGAGACAAAGGGAGTTTGGATGGCTGTGGATTCAAGTACTACAAAGACAGGGTAGAAGAGTTTAAGAAAGGGAAGGAAGAGGAGACTGAAGCCTTGAGACTCCTTCTCTGCCCAACTTGATTCTGTTCTAATACGTAGAAAAAAGAGATTAACTAGGAAACAACTAGAAATTAGATTTTTAACAAGCTTTTAGTGATCTCTCATCAAGTGATGCATGTGGTGTTTAGTGTTCTTAATGAGTTGCACTGGAATTATTTTTATATTTTTGGACATCTGTGGAGTGGTAAGTGCATTCCTAAATATTAGAAATAATTACAAGGAAATGTGTTGATATAAATCCATTTGGTAATAGGTTCTGAAGAGCTCTGTTTTAATCAGGGTTTTGGTTTATACGTGACTTTGATTTGTCTCTCCCTTTATCCTTGATCAAGAGCTGATGGTGTCTGAACTTGAGTAGACGTACCAGATTGCTTTGAACGTTGTTTTCTTGGTGGATGAAAAATGAAGCCAATACCTCTGTCACTCAGGATGTTTGTAAGGATGACATTGATAATATGCAGAAAAGTGACTTGTGTGAGGGTTAGTACAGGGTGGATACTGAAATCATTTTAAATCCCTGCTTCCCTTCCTCTTTCCGTTTTACCCTCCCTTTCTCCCTTCCTTCCTTCTGGCCTGCCTGCCTTTTTTTTTTTTTTTTTTTTTCCTTCTTCCCTTCCCCTCCTCCTGGCAGTGGAGCTGAAGGTATAGAGGCCATATCTCAGGTTTGACACTCAGAGACTGCTGAGCTTGACTTAATCTTTCTACTCCTTAGTTTTCTCATTGGTAAAATGAAAGAATTTGTTAAATAGACCCCTTACGAGTCCTACAAGTTAGCACATTCTATAATCCATCATTTTGATTCTTGAGTTATGCCTGAAAGTGTTTGAGTGTAATTTTAGTCACAAAATTGTTCCAGTTTTTGCCTGTCCAGGAAAAGGTTGTTGTCCCTAGCTTTCCACTCCTGTAAAGCTGGGAGAGATTTCCACAAAAACAGTTTGACTGAATTTATAGGCTCCCAGCTGAGTTCACAGAATCCAGGCAGCTGAATGGATGAGTTTCCATTAGCGCAGTGATGTTTGATTATGCAGCTGCAGCACTGGGGAGAAGCGACTGAACTGGTATTTATGGTCTAAATCCTGGAGGATTTAGATCATGCTTTTTCATTTCCTTGGAAAAATGAAAAGCCATGTATGATCCGCCACATAATGTCCTTCCTCCCCCAAGATACCCGTTTTTTTAAATGCCTGAAACCTGTGAATATGTCAAATTTACACGACAAGAGGGATTTTGTGTGTGAATAAGTTACGAATTTTGAGATGGGAAGATTATCTTGGATTATCTGTTGACCCTAATGTAACCATAAATGTCACTGTAAGAAGGAACCAGAAGAGTCAGAGAAAGGAAATAAGAATGTAATGATACAAGCGGAGAGAGAGGTGGGTTTGAAGGTGCTGCACTCTCTTTGAAGATGGAGGGTGGGTCCACAAGCCAAGGAACATAGGCAGCCTCTAGAAGCTGGACAGGTAAGGAAATGGACTCTCTCCTAGAACCTCCAGGAAGAATACAGCCCTGCCAACACCTTGATTTTAGCCTGTAAGACCAACTGGAATGAAGTCTACAGAATGAACTTCTGAATGAATGAAGTCTTCTATAGAATTGCAGGATAATACGTTTCTATTGTTTCAAGCCACTATGTTTGTAATTTGGTAAAAGAGTAATAGGAAGCTAATCTACCACGACCACCAAAACAAAACCTCTACCTGTTAAGTCATTTATTCTTCCTCCCAAATAAATCTGGATGAATAACTCTAAGGATGGGAGAATAATTTTGCTCACTGCAGCTTAGTGGGCTTCCCTGGTGGTGCCTACAGTAGAGTCTGCCTGCAAAGCAGGAAACCTGGGTTCAGTCAGTAGGTGGAGAAAAGTCTTGATGGGAGGAGATGACCTGGACCTTCCTACACGTTGATGTATGAAAGCTTTGAAATTTCCATCTGTGGGGTCCTAGATAAAGCAGAAAGCTTCACTTGAGAGAGTTACTGATTCAATGAGATGGAAATTGGTTGGAATGAATCTGTCTCCGGTTGGGAATCTTCATGAGTTATTCAATTTCAGCTCTATGTCCTCTTCCTGTTTCAGGAATATGATCAAGCTTGCTCCAGAAAGACTATTGAGTATTGAGTAAGGTGATATTGAGACAGTTACTGTTCTACTGAATTATTCCTTATCTCCTTCCCGCAACCTGACTTTTCTATAAAGTTTAATATGATTTCTCACCCTTGGTAAAGGTAGGTGGCTGTTAGCAAAAGGGCGCCTCTTAGATGGAACAGTAGGGAGGGGTCAGGAACAAAAAAGTAATCATTGGGTGTTTCTCAGTGAGGTTTTTCCTCTAGGTTTCAGTCCAGGCAGACCAGGTTCTAGGGAGTCAACTCTGAGACAGAGATTTGTGTGCAGCGAATTTTGTAAGAGTCTTATAGGAACAACACTTGTTTGAGAAGTAGGATTGGGCAGAAAGAGAGTTGAACTGTGATACAGTTTCAACAGAGCCCTCAGCTAATGCCACAGGAAACCCTGAAGCTTGACAAACCCTTTGCTGCTGCTGCTAAGTTGCTTCAGTCATGTCTGACTGTGCGACCCCATAGACGGCCGCCCTTTAGAGAGGTCCTAAACCGAGGTGAGGGGTGTTGTGTTAGTCGCTTGGTCGTGTCTGACTCTTTGTGACCCCATGAACTGTAGCCTGCCTGGCTCCTCGTCCATGGAATTCTCCAGGCAAGAATACTGGAGTGGGTGGCCCTGCCCTCCTCCAGGGGATCGCCCCAGCCCAGGGACTGAACCGGGGTTTCCCACGCTGCAGGCAGATTCTTTGTCATCTGAACCACTAGGAATGAGGAGACTGGGCCTTGGTACTCCCATATTGACCGGTTGCTGGGTATGTGGCTGTCCCAGGGAAGTTTGCTTGATTTGGGGTGATACAGCTCCCTTTTTCTGAGGGCGGTACCCACAGCCAGCACATCCAGGGAGCAGGGGAAATGGGTGCTTCAGTCCCGAAGCAAGGAGCTGGGTGGTGCACCAGAGCTGTCCTTTATCAGTGAGAGAATGTGGAGACAGCAGAAGCAGAGGACTGAGACCAGCACCAAATCGAGCGCTCAGCTGGATTCTGGAAAAATGGTTTATAAGTTTCTATGTGCATGCACGCTCAATAGCTTCAGTCATATCTGACTCTTTCTGACTCTTTGTGACTCTTTGCAACACTATGGACTGTAGCCCACTAGGTTTCTCTGCCCGTTGGGGATTCTCTAGGCAAGAATAGTGCAGTGGGTTGCTAAGCCTCCTCCAGGAGATCCTCCTGACCCAGGGATTGAACCCTTGTCTCTTATATCTCCTGCATTGGTGGGCAGGTTCTTTACCACTTGAGCAACCTGGGAAGCCCATAGTTTCTATGCCATTGGCTTACTGAAANCGGTCATGTCTGACTTTTTGTGACCCCATGAACTGTAGCCTGCCAGGCTCCTCATCCATGGAATTCTCCAGGCAAGAATATTGGAGTGGGTGGCCCTGCCCTCCTCCAGGGGATCGCCCCAGCCCAGGGACTGAACCTGGGTTTCCCACACTGCAGGCAGATTCTTTGTCATCTGAACCACTAGGAATGAGGAGACTGGACCTTGGTACTCCCATATTGACCAGTTGCTGGGCATGTGGCTATCCCAGGGAAGTTTGCTTGATTTGGGGTGATACAGCTCCCTTTATCTGAGGGCGGTACCCACAGCCAGCACATCCAGGGAGCAGGGGAAATGGGTGCTTCAGTCCCGAAGCAAGGAGCTGGGTGGTGCACCAGAGCTGTCCTTTATCAGTGAGAGAATGTGGAGACAGCAGAAGCAGAGGACTGAGACCAGCACCAAATCGAGCGCTCAGCTGGATTCTGGAAAAATGGCTTATAAGTCTCTATGTGCATGCGCGCTCAATCGCTTCAGTCATATCTGACTCTTTCTGACTCTTTGCGACTCTTTGCAACGCTATGGACTGTAGCCCACTAGGTTTCTCTGCCCGTTGGGGATTCTCTAGGCAAGAATACTGCAGTGGGTTGCCAAGCCTCCTCCAGGAGATCCTCCTGACCCAGGGATTGAACCCTTGTCTCTTATATCTCCTGCAGTGGTGGGCAGGTTCTTTACCACTTGAGCAACCTGGGAAGCCCATAGTTTCTATGCCATTGGCTTACTGAAAGTTGCTTACTTACTTTTCACTTTCCAGTAATAACCCTTTTCATTGCTTCTGTATCTCCTTGAGGGTGAAAAGTAGAGAACTGAGATAGTTGAAAGCCAAAGATAAACCTGACATTAAATCTCAAATTTCAAACTTGTTGGAAAAAGGAGTATCCATGTCCCTTGTTGCATTTACCTTCTTTGAACATTTTCATCTCTGCCATCCTTTGTCTATCCTGAGGGGAATAGCATTAAGCAAAAATAATTGTGCAAAGTTGGATAGCAGAAAGAAAATCAGTGTAATTAAAGGACCTGGATTCAGTGTGACATGTTTATGGAACTCCTACTAAGTCCAGACCATATATATCTTCATGAAATATTTGTTTTAGGTATTAGAGAATCCATGGATAAGACCTCCATTTACGTACAAGTAGGCAGCTGGGTTGAACTGAAGGCACAATAAGGAAGTCAGGGGTTTCTCTGGAAATTAATTTTATGCAAGTTATTCATAGTTTGTTGCTGTCAAGTTGATGAAAAATCCATTTTCTTCTATAACTTAGGTAACATTGTGAGAGCTGTTGAATGTAGAACTAGCTTAATTACACAGAATTTCCAGCATTTCTAAATGTTTTTTAGCCCTTGTCACTTTGGTTGTTAGCTTTTTGTCTTTTTCTCATCTCACTTCTATATTTTACAAATATCAAGCCCATCTCCTATATCTTTATTATTAATTCATTCAACTTCTGTTACAAAGAGATCAAACATTTATTCCTTTGTGAACATTTACTTCCCGACAAGCTTAGAAATAGTTGACTGACAGCAAGAGCTACCCCCGTGGAGCCTGTGTAAACATGAGTTTATGGGCTGCTATGCAGGCACCTTTGGTGATTTACTTTCTGGTTATTGGAATTTATTTATTTTTTGATGGACTGAAAAATTATGAGGCTGTGGACCTTGCCAGGTTTCCAGGTATCAACTCAAAATGCCTTGCTGGAAAAACTGGTTGGCATTGCAACACAGAGAATGACCAATGATGCATCATATATTTTTAATAGATATAATGTTTTAATAAACATTCTCCTCCTAAAGCAATGGGTTTTAAAATAGGCTTTTGCCTTGAGCCATGTAGCCACCCAGCTGTGAGTTTTATAAGGCAACAATCTCCACATCATTAGATGTTATGACTAATATTCCAGCAACTGAAATAATAGCTATTTACATGCGCATAAAAAGTTAAAATGACATTTAAGGTGCACCTACACTTAGAAAAGTGAGGTTGTAAAAGTTATACCACAAGTTCCTCATTCATTTTTTCCCATATTGACTTATCCTGTAAAGATCCCTTACAAACCAAAAGGCAGCTTACAAAACTTATTCCATACTGATCCTTGGGACCTCTTCAACCTTGACAGCAAGGCGGGCTTGCCTTCTACCTTCAAACCCACAGCCCTTTAGAGTTCAGGCTTCCTAAAGGTATCTGCTAATTTCATTGGCTCATGGGTGTATGGTCTGTTCCAACCTTTGTCTTCAATGTTTGCAAGTTACTGTTTTGTTCTTTTACTGGTTTCTATATGGAATCTGCTCACATTAAACATGTGGTGAGGTTTTTGTGGGCTTCTTTGGTGGTTTAGGTGGTAAAGAATCTGCCTGCAGTGCAGGAGACCCAGGTTCAGTCCCTGGGTAGGGAAGATTCCCTGGAGAAGCGAATGGCTACCCACTTCAGTATTCTTGCCTGGAGAATTCCATGGATAGAGGAGCCTGGCAGGCTGTCATCCACGGGGTTGCAAAGAGTCGGACACAACTGGGTGACTAACACTCTTGTGGATTTTACTAAGAATTTGGAAGACTAAGTCACTTTGTGCACCTTACAGCCTTTTCCCATTTCTCTGGCTCTACCTGCTTCCCTTCTAGCCTGGTGTCCCCCTATCACTGACACAAACACATTTCTTTCCTTGTCTTTTTGAGAGCACAGCTTGCCTCCCTGGGAACTCATCTCCTATTCCAAGTATTTTTCAAGGTGTTTTTTTCCCCCCCTCAGATAAAAAGTCTGGTGCCAATTTAAGTGAAAAGTTATTTTTCCCTTCTCACTGAAGACTTATATTTTCTATTCCTGCTAAGAATTTTGCTCACAGGCATTCACCAGTTAATGAAGGGAAAGTTCTCCTGAGCTTTCCCCTGGTGGTCCTTCTTCTGGGCAAGTGAAGAAGGGAAGGCAGGCGGGAAGGCAGAATGGCATTAGCAGGAAGTTCTGGAGGGGCAGCTGTTAGAAGGGGGAACGCTGGTCTTTTGGTTCCTCTCTGTAGTGCTGCATGAGAATGTTCAATCAAGAGAGGTGATTTGTCTTTGGTCAGTCTTACTGGCTCAATCCTGGAAACACGCAATCCAATCTCATCTTTTTTTTTTTTTTTTTTTTCTCTTTGTTTTAAAACTTATAAATCTCTATCATCCAAATGACAACCAAGTGGCTTCATCCTATCTATCTCCCTTGCTACTTTGGCCCATCACGTAGAAACTTTTGGAAGTTGTCCAAGGTTTTTGTCCAAGTTTTTCCACAAGGCTTTTTGGAAATACAGAACAGAGTGCTTTTTCCTATACCTACCGTTTTCTTCTCATATCTTACGTAGTGTGAATATTTGTGTTCCGGACAAATTCAAATGTTCATATCCTCATGTCAAGCATGATGGTATTAGGAGGTGAAGTCGTTGGGAAGTAATTAGGTCATGAGAGCGGAGTCCTCATAAATTACGTTAATGCCCTTATAAAGGAAGCCCAAGAGAGCCTCCTTACCCCTTTCCCATATGACCTGAAAGAAGACCCTCACCTGGCCATGTTGGTACCCTGATCTTGGACTTCCAGCCTCCAGAATTTTGAGAAATAAATTTCTGTTGTTTACAAGCTGTTTAATCTATGGTATTTTGTTTTAGCAGCCAAAATGGACCAAGACACATGTAAGTGATTTATGTTATTAGAATAATAAACTGAACATATTTGGCTCTGCTATTTCCTCTAAATAAAATACTCAAATATAGCATGAATATTTACTTGGATTATGATATCAAGGGTAATTTATTTCCTAAACTTAATCTAGTTTTAGTTATATAATGTTAAAGACTGTACTTGTTAAAAAGGAACTGAATTTTATTTAACAACCAAGTTTTAAAAATGGTAACTTAGGCTTCAGTGGGTCTTCCCATGATATTCTTTTCAGTGTTTTTAAATGATCCTACTCAGTGGTGAAAAGCTAAAAGCATTTTCTCTGAGATCAGGAACAAGACAAGTATTTCCATCCTCACCACTTATATTCAATATAGTTTTGGCAATCCTAGCCATGGCAATCAGGGAAGAAACAGTAAAACTGTTACTAGATACTATACATAGAAAATCCTAAAGATGCTATCAGAAAACCACTAGAGCTCATCAATGAATTTGGTTAAGTTTCAGGATTCAAAATTAATACACAGAAATCTCCTGCATTCCTGTACACTAAGAGATACTAACAATACAGTTTCATTTGTCATCACAACAAAAAGAATAAAACACCTAATAATAAACCTACTAAGGAGGCAAAAGACTTGTACTCAGAAAACTGTAAGACACTGATGAAAGAAATCAAAGGTGACACAAAGAGATGGAGAGATATACCATGTTCTTGGATTGGAAGGGTCAACATCATGAAGATGACTATACTACTATAGTCTTCAGATTCAGTGCAATCCCTNCTACTAAGGAGGCAAAAGACTTGTACTCAGAAAACTGTAAGACACTGATGAAAGAAATCAAAGGTGACACAAAGAGATGGAGAGATATACCATGTTCTTGGATTGGAAGGGTCAACATCATGAAGATGACTATACTACTATAGTCTTCAGATTCAGTGCAATCCCTATCAACTTACCAAGGGCATTTTTCACAGAATAAGAACAAAAAATTTACACTTTGCATGGAAACACAGAAGACCCTGAATAGTGAAAACAATCTTAAGAAAGAAGAATGGAGCTGGAGGAATCAGACTCCTTGACTTCACACTATACCACAAAGTACAGTAATTAAAACAGTACAATACTGGCACGAAAACAGAAATATAGACCAATGCAATGAGATAGCAAGTCCAGACATAAACCCACACATGTCTGGACACCTAATCTATAAAAGAAGAGGCAGGTATATCCNAAAAAATCAAACATAGGTAACAAACCGTCCACTTCTCATGATAAAAGTTTATTTTAATCTCAAAAGCAGTCTAAAAACACCTCATAAAATTTCAACCTACTTTTTCACTGTCAACAGACACTTGTTGGCAAATGTATTATATCTACATATACATCTCTATGAGTGTCCCAGGTGGTGCTAGTGGTAAAGAACCTGCCTGCCAATGCAGGAGACATGAGATGCAAGTTGGATCCCTGGATCTGGGAATCTCTGAAGGAGGGCAATGGCAACGCACTCCAGTATTCTTGACTGGAGAATCCCATGGACAGAGGAGCTGAAGGGCTATGGTCCACTGGGGTTGCAAAGAGTTGGATACTACTTAAGTGACTTAGCACTCACACACTCATCAGCTGTTAAGGACACAGTTAGAAAGCAAACTTTAATTGCAGCTGTACTGACTTGCAAGTACTCACTGTATTTCTTACACACAGCACCAGATGTTTTCAAACACTCCTTACTTATTCCCTGCATCTCCCAAGCTTTGGCTTTTCACTCATTCCTCCCTCTGTACAGGATGGCTTGGGACTGTGCCTAGAGGATGCACAGAGAACCCTGTCTGCAGGTGTTTGTATGGGAGGAAGGTGCAGTTAGGGCATCAGGGCAGGTGGTACAAATTATTGGCTTGATTTGATCATGTTGAGTATCGTTCCACATCTGGCTTCATGTTTCTGATTTCAGCCTCTTCCTCTGGGTACAATGTCTCCCACACCCCTTAAAACACACATCCCCCTTTTTTTCCCCCACCAGAACAGTCTCAGCAGCCCTGACTATTGACCATCTAATCTTAGTATCTAAGTCAGTTGCAAACACTGAATACTGGTAAAGCTACATTTCCTTGATTGTTGGGTCTCTGTATAGACCCCAAATTCAATACACAAATTTCTATATGGTGGAAAGATCTGGGTCTAGGCCCTGAAAATGGTGGGCTCCAGGCTCTTCTATGCTGTAATTCAGACCACATTGCAGAGTGGGTTGTAGCATGTTTTCTCATGAGGATCATGGCGATAATAAGTGCTCTCTGCCTAGTCAGGCATATTGTCAGGATTTAATGAGAGAATACATTCTAAAATGTTTTGACAACTATAAACTGCAGAGTTCAGAAATTAATAAATATAATTTTCATGCTGGATGCAACCTTTTAAAACATGTAATTCAAGTCCAGTCTTCTAACTACAAAGATGAGAAAAGTCTAACACTATTAAGTTTTTCATAGCAAAAGAACTTTGTGTTATAACTACGTATACTTCTCTGTGGGCTTCCGAGGTGGGATCTCTGGGTTGGGAAGATCCTCTGGAGAAGGAAATGGCAACCCACTCCAGTATTCTTGCCTGAAGAATCCCATGGACAGAAAAGCCTGGTGGGCTGTAGTCCATGGGGTTGCATGTGGTCGGGCACGACTGAGCATACACATACATACAACTCTAATACGGAGAAAGCAAAGACCCAGGCAAATTTCTCTATAGATGGGAATTCACAGCAGGAATGCTAGAGGCTAGCCTGGGTGAGAGAGACACACTCTGCATGAACTCTTAATTTTAGTCAGCCGTGCTGAGAACAGAAGTCACTACCAACTGGTTAGATATAAAATAAACTAATATTATGTGCTTGGCAGAGTAGAAAAGTCATGCACTGCAGTAATAAAACTCAACATATTTGTCACCCCAAAATAAAAAGGGCACAGTCTAAAGCTTGAGGTTTGCCAGGTTGGAGGGAGCAGAGAAGTTTCCTATTTGTTAGTGCTCCCTTGAGGCAACTTTTAAATGACATGAGACATAGCCCTGCTGGATTTTGGCGTGTGAAGTTTATCCAGTGTCCCCTTGGCTAAATTTTCCACAGAATATCCTTCTGAGTGTAAAGAAGAGTTCAGGGGTACAAGTAAAAGGACAGAGGCCATGAACTGTCCTGAGTTTTCTCTTCTTTTTCACTTCTCAAGCCCTAGGGAAGAACCTCACTGTTTGAGGTCTGTCTGGGGAACTCTGCTCACTGCTATCTCCCAGAATCCGTACATTGTGGTGGAAAATGACTTCCTGTTGCCTGTTCATCACATGTAACCTCTGGATTTGGAATCACTCAGTCTAGCCTCCTCTCTTAAATTAAAGTGAATGGCAAAATATTTAATTTATATCAAAATGATAATTTTATAGAATACATTTGTACTCATCATCCAGTTTAAGAAATAAAATATTACATTTTATTTTTATACTTCTGAGTATCCCTCCTCCATTGCATTCTCCTCTTAATCCCAAAGGTGGTTACAGTTCTGAAAATGAGGTTATTATTTCGATACAGTTCATCATACTTTTACAACAAGTATATTTATCTTTATGATTTATTTATTTTTGAGTCTTTCGGTGCTGAGCCTTCCTTGCTTTGTGCGGGCTTTCTCTAGTCGCCGTGAACTGAGGCTACTCTTCGTTCCCACGTGCAGGTTTCTCTTTGTAGTGGCTTCTCTTGTTGCAGAGCCTAGACTCTTAAATGCACGGGCTTCAGTGGTTGCAGCATGCGGTTTCAGTAGATGTGACACTGGGCTTAGTTGCCCTGAGGCATGTGGGATCTTCCCAGAAGGATTGAACCCGTGTCTCCTGCATCGGCAGGCAGATTCTTTACCACTGAGCCATGAGGGAAGCCCCCACTCTTGCATCCTTTAAAATTTAGTCATTGTGCCTAGTGTTCTAGAATCTAAAAATTCAGTTTTTCCCTTTTATTTCTGTTTTTTTCCCCCAATTCTGCTACCCCTCTTTTCAAATGTTCCTTTCCTTCAGTCATTTCATTTGTGTGGTTTCCTAATTCTTATTTGTTTTTTCAAGCACGTCTGTCCTTTCTTTTAATTCCTTTTACTCTATTATATTTTTATCTCTTTTGTCAACATACATTTCTGGCATGCTTTCTTTGATTATTTATTATTATTTTTTCCATAAAAGAAATTTGAGCGTGACTCTTTACTGCTGCCTTTTTGTTGTGTATTCTTACAATTTCAAGACATCATTTTGTACTTGACATCTGTTCTAACTTTACTGGTCTGACAGTCTTTCTGTTTTTTCTTACTGTGATCTCTCCATACTTCCTGAGTTCTTCTTCTGCTCATCTGCCACACTTTTATCTTGTCCTCCTTAATTTTTTGCCCTTATTATCTGTATCCTGCTCAGTTAGATTCTACTCCAAGCAGTTTTTCTTGATGTGGGGTTTTTGTCCTGAAAAGTGAGATTCGATATACTAATTTTGATAGTTTGTTGAGCCAAGACTCTTTTAGCACCGCTGGAACTTACTGCTGTCTGCTTGCATCCACCCTTGAGTTGGATTCTGTAGCAAATGCTTCCAGTTTCAGTGGCTGTTCTCATCTTTCTCCGCTGCATTTACTGTTGGGAAGGTCTGAGAGTCTGGTCATCTGAAGCTCTGAGAATCCCTATTGCCTTCCTTCTACTTCTCCTTAGACTGTTTTTGATTCCACAGGGATCTGTAGCTGGTATTACAGTGATGGTCGTTCATCCACACCTATTCATCTTTTGGAGTTCCTGAGGATTCCTTTTCCCATAGTTTTGTTGTAGATGTTGTCTATAGGGCTTTGGTTTTGCCATTCTGTTTTCTGTGTCTGTTTTCATGGGAGGGGAGAGTGAAATAAAAAAAAAAAAACTGTCTTGCTTCATCTTCTTTCTTCCAAGTGTCTTTCTTATTCTTCATATATAATTCTTTAACATCTTTCCATCATTAGAATTTTTGAGAACTTTTTGGAAAGTTCAAAAATCATTCTAAGAAAGTGATTGCTTTCTTTTAGAAAGTAATTGCTTATTTTGAAAATTTCAAATGTACAGTAAATTTGAAGTTGTACCCACCAAAACTAAAGTAACTGTCTGAGGTGATGGATGCACGTTAGCTTGATTATGGTAATCATTTCATAATGTATGATGGTTTAGTTGCTAAGTCATGTTGGAGTCTTCTGACCCTGTGGACTGTAGCCCTCTGTAACCAGTATCCTCTGTCCATGAGATTTCCTAGGCAAGAATACTGGAGTGAGTTGCCATTTCCTTCTCCAGGGGATCTTCCTGACTTAGGGATTGAACTCGCATTTCCTGCATTACAGGCAGATTCTTTACTGTTGAGCCACCGAGGAAGTCTATTAAATCATCATATCGTTTACCTCAAATTTATGCAGTTTTTGTTTGTCAATTATACCTCAGTAAAGCTGAAAAAGGTAAGTATAATACAACAAACTCCTGTAGAACTTTTCCCCAGCTTTACCAATTGTTACCACTTGCCCCTTCTATTGTATTATTCTGTCTACACACACACACAAACACACACACACACACACACACACACACACACACACAGAGACAGACACATGTACACATATGCACAAGTGCACGTATGTATTTTTATTACTGCTTGTATTGTTTCTGCTGATCAATTTGAAAATACATTACAGTTATCATTCCTCTGTATTTCTTAAAATGTCAACCTCTTCTTCTGAGGAATAAGAAAATTCTCTTAGAAAAATACAGTACAGTGATCAAATTCAGTACATTTAATGTTGAAACAATGTTGTTACTTAGCATACACACGTTTTGCTAATTAAATAATAGCCTTAATTTTTCAAATTCAGGACCTAGTTCAAAATCTCTCATGGCATTCAGATATCAGGTCTGAATATCTGAATTAAATAATTAAATAGCCTTAAATAATTAAATAATAGCCTTAATTTTTCAAATATTAAATTAAACAATAGCTTTACGTTTTCAAATTCAGGTCCTAGTTCAAAATCTCTCATGGCATTCATCAGGTCCTTTCAGCTCGGTTTAATCTAGCACAGATTCAGGATTCAGTCTTTATTACAACATGGGCATTTATTTTGAAGACGGAAGTCCAATTGTTTTGAAGGATATTCCTCAAGATTTGTCTGACTGTTTTCACGTGTCTAAGTTATGCATTTTTATTGAAAGTATGATATTTGTTGTTGTGTCCCCCACTGTATCACATTGCAGTGCACAATGTCAGTTTGTTTCATTATTGCTGATATTAATTTAATTGGTCAGTTGATGTGATGTTCATTAATTTCTCCACTGTGTAGTTATGGTGTTCCCTTTTTTAGTTAATAATTTATCTGTGAGGGGATAATGTAAGACACTGTAGATATTCTATCTCCCTTTAAGCTTTCACTTCAGCATATATTTGTGGTTCTTATATGTATCAGTCATTTCCATGATGTCTATAAAATAATATTTTATAACTAAATCAGTCTTTTAATATTATTAACTGGCATTTTAATACATAGAAGAATTTGCCTTCTATCATCTGATTTCATTAGCAGTATGATCTTACAAATTTTTAAAGTTAAGTTCGTTATAATCAACTGCTATTACTATCCATTTTAATGCTCAAATTGTCCCAGATTTGGCTGATGGGTGCCCCTTTAAGCTGATTCCTAAGTTCTTCTCTTTTTTATGTTTCTATAGTTTTTGAGAACTTCTTTACTTTGTGGAAAAAAAAGGCATTCTTGGAATGTGATATTCCAAGGATCTCTGGTTCTTGTTAGTAGAGGAAGATATCTGTAAACCAAGATCTAGGTACTTGCTATACTTATGGCTATTGCACTGTCACTAATTTTTAAACACGTGTGTGTGTATGTGCAGAATAAGCTAGGAAATCCATTTATCTCTTTTTCTGTCTCTCTTTATGATCCTCTTTCTTCCTTTCGTTCCTCCTTATATGGATAATTCTAATTCCAGTCCAAGCCACTTCAAGGTTATTCATTACTTTCCCCCATCCCTTATTTGGGGGGGCTTCCCCAATGGCTCAGTGGGTAAAGAATCCACCTGCAGTGCAGGAGACACAGGAGACATGGGTTCAGTCCCCGGGTTGGGAAGATCCCCTGGAGGAGCAAATGGCAACCCACTCTAGTATTTTTGCCTGGAGAATCCCATGGACAGAGGAGCCTGACCGGTTACAGTCCATAGGATTGCAAAGAGTCAGACACAACTGAGTGACTTAGCACACACATTCCTTATTTGTAGCTCTTTTTTCTGACCGTGAGGAGCTTGGCTCCAGCTCAGATGGCAAAGAATCCTCCTGCAGTGCTAGAGACCCAGGTTTAATCTCTGGGTCAGGAAGATCCCCTGGAAGAGGAAATGGCTATCCACTCGAGTATTCTTGCCTGGGAAATCCCATGGACAGAGGAGCCTGGAGGGCTAGAGTCCATAGGGTTGCAAAAGTTGAATACGACTGGGTGACTGACACACGCTCTTTTTACACATTTGTTAAATTATATCACACACTTAAAGTAGTCTCAGCATACTTCTTTACCATCACTGACAGCAACTTTACTAAATGGAATTCAGATTTTCTTTGTAGTTTGTCTTTACACTGAGTATATAATCAAATTGCCTTCTTTTCCCCTTCTTGTTCATGGCTAAATAGTATCTATCACATTTTCTTTTATCCATAGATGGACACTGAAGCTGTTTCTTCTATGTCTTGGCTATTATAAATCATGCTGTCGTGAACATGGGGGTGTATATATCTTTTTTGAGTTAGTGTTTTTGTTTCTCTTGCTAAATACACAGAAGTGAGATTATTGGCTCATATAGTAATTCTATATTTAATTTTTTAGTAGTTTCCATACTATTTCCCAAAATGGCTATACAAATTTAACTTTCCCAGCAATAGTTTACCAGGATTTCTTTTTTTCTCCATATCCTCACTGTTCTTCTTTTCTTTTTTTTTTTTTCATAAGAGCCATCCTAACAGATGGGAGGTAACATCTCATTAGGGTTTTGATTTGTGTTTCCCTGATGATTAGTGATATTGAGTACCTTTCCATATGCCTATTTGCCATCTGTATGTCTTCAGAGCCATGTCTATTCATGTCCTTTGTCCATTTCTAATCAGGTTATTTATTTACTATTGTGTTGCATGCATTCCTTATATATTTTGAATATTAATCCTTTGTGAGATATTTGCAGGTTTTTTTTTTTTTCCCTTTGTGTTGATTGTTTCCTTTGCTGTGCAAAAGATTTTTAGTTTGATGTGATCTCACTGTTTAACTTTAGTTTTTGTTGCCTGTCCTTTTGCTGTTATATCCAAAAAATCATTGCTGAGAGACCAATGTCAAGTGGCTTTTTCCTATGTGTTCTCCTAGAAGCTTTATGATCCTAGGTTTCATGTTTAAGTCTTTCTTTCATTTATGCCTTTCAGTATCTCTTGAGACGATAATATAATTTTTATCCTTCATCCTGTTAGTGTCATGTGTCACAATTCATTGATTTGCATATGTTGAACCATCCATGCGTCCAAGGGATGCATTCCACTTGGTCATGGAGTATCTTGTTGAATTTAGTGTGCTAGTATTTTGTTGAGAGTTTTCTATCTGTTTCCATTAGAGTTATTGGCCTATAATTTTTTTCTTGTGGTTTTCTTGTGGCTTTGGTAACAGGGTAATACTGGCTTCATAAAAAGAGTTTTGTAGTATACCCTCCTCCTTAATTTTGGGGAAGAATTTGAGAAAAAATTAGCATTAATTCTTTCTGTAGTGTTTGATAGAAATTACCAGTGAATCCATCTGGTCCAATGTGTTTGTTTGTTAAGAGATTCTTGATTACTGGTTCAGTCCCCTTACTTGTTATTGATCTGTTCAGATTTTCTATTTCTTCATGATTTTCTGTTTATTTATTTAGTCTCGGTAGGCTGTATGTTTTTATAAATTCACCCAATTCTTCTAGTTATTCAATTTATCAACATGTATTTATTCAATTTTCTGTTACATCCTTTGCATAGCATCATTTTATTTGGAGTGTAATTACTTTACAATGCTGTGTTGGTTTCTGCTGTAAAATGAAGTGAACCAGCTCTTTGTGTACATATATCCCCTCCCTCTTGGACCTCCATCCCCGTACCATCCCAACTCTCTACGTCACCACAGAGCACTCCCTTTGCTATACTGCAGGTTCCCACTAGCTAGCTATTTCACATGTAACAGTGTATATATGTCAACCCTGATCTCCCAATTCATCCCACCCTTCCTCCCCCAATGTCTACAGGTCTGTTCTCTACATCTGTGTCTCTATTCCTGCCCTACAAAGAGGTTTATTACCATTTTACTAGATTCCACATACATGTTTCGATACATGATATTTATTTTTCCCTGACTTATTTCACTCTATTTCACTCTGGGTCCATACATGTCTCTACAAATGACCCTACTTTGTTCCTTTTTATGGCTGTTATTCCACTTATTATAAATATTATGTATTCTTTGTCCATTTATCTTTCGATTGACATTTAGTTTGCTTCCATGCCCTATTTATTGTAAGTAGTAAATAGTGCTGTAATGATTGTTGGGGTGCATGGTCTTTTTGAATTGTAGTTTTCTTGGGATATATGCCCTGTAGTGGGATTGCTAGGTCATAAGGTAGTTCTCTTTTTAGGTTTTTTAAGGAACTTCCATACCGTTCTCCATAGTGGCTTCAGTAATTTACATTTCCATCAATAGTGCAAGAGGGTTCCCTTTTCTCCATACCTCTCCAGCATTTATTGTTTGCAGATTTTTTGATGATGGCAATTCTGATCTGTGTGAGTTGATGCTTTATTGTAGTTTTAATTTGCATTTCTCTAATAATGAGTGATGTTGAGCATCTTTTCATGAGTCTGTTGGCCATCTGTATGTCTTCTTTGCACAAATGTCTGTTTAGGTCTCCTGCCCATTTTTTGATTGGGTTGCTTAGTTTTCTTGATATTGAGCTGCTGTGAACTGTATGTATATTTTGGAGGTTAATCCCTTGTCAATTGCTTCATTTGCAAATATTTTCTCCCATTCTGAGGGTTATCTTTTTGTTTTGTGTATTGTTTCCTTGCTGTACATAAGCTTTTAAGTTTAATTAAGTTCTATTTATTTCTTTTTCTTTTCATTACTCTAGAAGGTAAATCCAAAGGATCTTGCTGTGATTTATGTCAGAGTGTTCTTCCTATGTTTTCCTCTAAGAGTTTTATAGTGTCTGGTCTTACAGTTAGGCCTTTAATGCAAGTAGTTGTCCAGTTTTCCCAGTATTGCTCATTGAAGAGGCCATCTTTTCCACTGTATATTCTTGCCTCCTTTGTCATAGATTATGTGACCATAGGTGTGTGGGTTTATTTCTGGGCTTCCTATCTTGTTCCAATGATCTACATTTCTGTTTTTATGCCAGTACCATACTGTCTTGATGACTGTAGCTTTGTAGTATAGCTTGAAGTCAGGGAGCCTGATTCCTCCAACTGTGTTTTTCTTTCTCAAGATTGCTTTTGCTATTNTTTCCCTGATGATTAGTGATATTGAGTACCTTTCCATATGCCTATTTGCCATCTGTATGTCTTCAGAGCCATGTCTATTCATGTCCTTTGTCCATTTCTAATCAGGTTATTTATTTACTATTGTGTTGCATGCATTCCTTATATATTTTGAATATTAACCCTTTGTGAGATATTTGCAGGTTTTTTTTTTTTTCCCTTTGTGTTGATTGTTTCCTTTGCTGTGCAAAAGATTTTTAGTTTGATGTGATCTCACTGTTTAACTTTAGTTTTTGTTGCCTGTCCTTTTGCTGTTATATCCAAAAAATCATTGCTGAGAGACCAATGTCAAGTGGCTTTTTCCTATGTGTTCTCCTAGAAGCTTTATGATCCTAGGTTTCATGTTTAAGTCTTTCTTTCATTTATGCCTTTCAGTATCTCTTGAGACGATAATATAATTTTTATCCTTCATCCTGTTAGTGTCATGTGTCACAATTCATTGATTTGCATATGTTGAACCATCCATGCGTCCAAGGGATGCATTCCACTTGGTCATGGAGTATCTTGTTGAATTTAGTGTGCTAGTATTTTGTTGAGAGTTTTCTATCTGTTTCCATTAGAGTTATTGGCCTATAATTTTTTTCTTGTGGTTTTCTTGTGGCTTTGGTAACAGGGTAATACTGGCTTCATAAAAAGAGTTTTGTAGTATACCCTCCTCCTTAATTTTGGGGAAGAATTTGAGAAAAAATTAGCATTAATTCTTTCTGTAGTGTTTGATAGAAATTACCAGTGAATCCATCTGGTCCAATGTGTTTGTTTGTTAAGAGATTCTTGATTACTGGTTCAGTCCCCTTACTTGTTATTGATCTGTTCAGATTTTCTATTTCTTCATGATTTTCTGTTTATTTATTTAGTCTCGGTAGGCTGTATGTTTTTATAAATTCACCCAATTCTTCTAGTTATTCAATTTATCAACATGTATTTATTCAATTTTCTGTTACATCCTTTGCATAGCATCATTTTATTTGGAGTGTAATTACTTTACAATGCTGTGTTGGTTTCTGCTGTAAAATGAAGTGAACCAGCTCTTTGTGTACATATATCCCCTCCCTCTTGGACCTCCATCCCCGTACCATCCCAACTCTCTACGTCACCACAGAGCACTCCCTTTGCTATACTGCAGGTTCCCACTAGCTAGCTATTTCACATGTAACAGTGTATATATGTCAACCCTGATCTCCCAATTCATCCCACCCTTCCTCCCCCAATGTCTACAGGTCTGTTCTCTACATCTGTGTCTCTATTCCTGCCCTTCAAAGAGGTTTATTACCATTTTACTAGATTCCACATACATGTTTCGATACATGATATTTATTTTTCCCTGACTTATTTCACTCTATTTCACTCTGGGTCCATACATGTCTCTACAAATGACCCTACTTTGTTCCTTTTTATGGCTGTTATTCCACTTATTATAAATATTATGTATTCTTTGTCCATTTATCTTTCGATTGACATTTAGTTTGCTTCCATGCCCTATTTATTGTAAGTAGTAAATAGTGCTGTAATGATTGTTGGGGTGCATGGTCTTTTTGAATTGTAGTTTTCTTGGGATATATGCCCTGTAGTGGGATTGCTAGGTCATAAGGTAGTTCTCTTTTTAGGTTTTTTAAGGAACTTCCATACCGTTCTCCATAGTGGCTTCAGTAATTTACATTTCCATCAATAGTGCAAGAGGGTTCCCTTTTCTCCATACCTCTCCAGCATTTATTGTTTGCAGATTTTTTGATGATGGCAATTCTGATCTGTGTGAGTTGATGCTTTATTGTAGTTTTAATTTGCATTTCTCTAATAATGAGTGATGTTGAGCATCTTTTCATGAGTCTGTTGGCCATCTGTATGTCTTCTTTGCACAAATGTCTGTTTAGGTCTCCTGCCCATTTTTTGATTGGGTTGCTTAGTTTTCTTGATATTGAGCTGCTGTGAACTGTATGTATATTTTGGAGGTTAATCCCTTGTCAATTGCTTCATTTGCAAATATTTTCTCCCATTCTGAGGGTTATCTTTTTGTTTTGTGTATTGTTTCCTTGCTGTACATAAGCTTTTAAGTTTAATTAAGTTCTATTTATTTCTTTTTCTTTTCATTACTCTAGAAGGTAAATCCAAAGGATCTTGCTGTGATTTATGTCAGAGTGTTCTTCCTATGTTTTCCTCTAAGAGTTTTATAGTGTCTGGTCTTACAGTTAGGCCTTTAATGCAAGTAGTTGTCCAGTTTTCCCAGTATTGCTCATTGAAGAGGCCATCTTTTCCACTGTATATTCTTGCCTCCTTTGTCATAGATTATGTGACCATAGGTGTGTGGGTTTATTTCTGGGCTTCCTATCTTGTTCCAATGATCTACATTTCTGTTTTTATGCCAGTACCATACTGTCTTGATGACTGTAGCTTTGTAGTATAGCTTGAAGTCAGGGAGCCTGATTCCTCCAACTGTGTTTTTCTTTCTCAAGATTGCTTTTGCTATTCAAGGTCTTTTGTATGTCCATACAAATTGCAAAATTTTTGTTCTAATTCTATGAAAAGTGCCATTGGTTATTTGATAGGGGTTGTACTAAATCTGTAGATTGCTTTGGGTAGTATAGTCATTTTCAAAATATTAATTCTTCTAACCCAAGAACATGGTATATCTTTCCATCTGTTTCTGTCATTTTTAAATTTCTTTCATTGGTGTCTTATAATTTTCTGAGTACAGGCCTTTTGCCTATGTAGGTGGGTTTATTCCAACACTAATATGGTTCAAAAAACCCAGACTTTACAAAAAGAAATATTTAGAAAATTGTTATTCCCTCTTCATTTCTTTCATCTTTCTTACCCCTCTCCTTTGTCCCAGCATACACTTGTAATTTTTGATTTTCCTTCCTTTTGTTTCTTTTTGAAAAACAAAGTGTACATATATGTATAGTTCTCCATCTTTTTTCACAGAAGTCAGCACATTTTATATAACTTATACATTTTTATATTCTATACCATCTTTCCCCCACTTAACATGATAGACAACAGATCTCTTTCTATAAGTTCACAGAGACCCTTCTTATTGCTTTTTACACTCTGTGAATTTATCATAGTCTGTTTCCTATATGTGAGCAATTAGGATATTTCCACATTGCACAATTACAAGTAAGGCCATAACTTTTTATATATGTATTTTTGTAGTGCTAGAAGTGTGTATTCTGGGCAAGTTTCTGGAAATATGATTACCATGTTAAAGATTAGGTGCATATGTAGCTTTTTTTGATATTGTTAAACTTACCTTCTAATAAAGCAACATTCTGCATTCTCGGCAGTAATGTATTAGAATGTCCATTTTTCCTTACTCTAACCAATAGAATATTTTGTCAAACTTTTGATTTTTTTCTCTTTTGAGGAATATTCAGTGTAGTTTTACTTTTTCTTTTTTTATATGTAAGATTGAACATATTGTCATATGTTTGTGAGCCACCTTTCAATACTTTTCAAATGATTGCTTACCTATTTGTTTTGTCTATTTATTTCTATCAGGTTTCTGGATCTTTGCCTTGATTTTGAGTTCTCTGTTTATTAGGGACATTAGCTCTTTTCCCATTTTATGTATTATAAATATTTTCCTCTGATTTTTATTTGGTTTTTGATATTGCTTATGATATTTTCTTAAACTCATGTGGAAATAAATTTTATCAGTATTTTCTTTTTGTGAATCTTAATTTTAAGCCATAGTTAGAAAGCTTTTTCCAATTTACTTTCTAGAAGGCAATGGCACCCCAATCCAGTACTCTTGCCTGGAAAATCCCATGGACAGAGGAGCCTGGTAGGCTGCAGTCCGTGAGGTCGCTAAGAGTAGGACACGACTGAATGACTTCACTTTCACTTTTCACTTTCATGCATTGGAGAAGGAAATGGCAACCCACTGCAGTGTTCTTGCCTGGAGAATCTCAGGGACGAGGGAGCCTAGTAGGGGGCCATCTATGGGGTTGCACAGAGTTGGACATGATTGAAACGACTTAGCAGCAGCAGCAGCAGCAGTGTGTGTATAGCTTAAATTTTTCAATATTAGAGCTCTGATTTATTACTTTATTACTTTTAAAAATTACTTTTTAATTTACTTTTGTATATGATGTTGGATATTCATATTTTATCTTTTTACAAACAGATATTCTGTTTAACCAAAGCAATTTATTAAAAACTATATCTGTGCTCATGATTTGAGATGTTACCTGTATTATATAGTAAATATCCATGTGTATTTGAGTCTGTTTCTGCAATTTCTATTCTGTTCATCTTGTCTAAATATTCACATATTAGGGTCTTCTCTTTTATTTATAGTATGTGTAATATCTCATGTCTTCTCCCCAGATAGCTTTTTTCCCAATATGTTTGTGATTATTTTCACATGCTTATTTTTAAAATGTGAAGTTTCATATAAACTTGTTTAGTTCCATAAAAAGTCTTGTTGGTATTTTTCTTAGTATTGTTTTAAGTTTATCAATTTAAGGCCATCTTGAATTCTAAGTATTGTTAAATGACCATCACCTAGCATCTTGCCAGTATGATAACAGATATTTAACAAATACCTCTTGGATGGACCAATAAAGGAATAAATAAACACTTCTATCATTTATAGGTTTTATAGCTTGACTCAAATAGTCATGTCCTTGAATATGTTATATGTTAATTAAAAGTGAAAAAGTAACTTCTTGGGATAAAAGGCTCAGTTACAATGTTGACAAGTATATTTTTCTATCCTGAAAGAGGTCTTTATGTATAATTATTAAAAAACAATCACTAACTAGCTCCTAAAGCAACTTTGAATATATTGAAAACAGCACCCTTTGTTCAAAAAGTTTACTACCATTTGATGGAAAATTATCATAATACCCTGACTTCTTTTAAAGGATACATTACTTTGTTATTTAAATAAATACACAGATATATGATCTCTTTCATGTGACTAGTTCCCCTTCATGTTGTCCTGTGTTCAATACTCATAGTCGTACAGGGCTGTCCTATGTAATAGTGTTTAGAATAGATTTAATAATGATATGAGCAATAATAAAAGTCTCATTTTCACCTAAAGATAACAAACCTAAACACTAGAAATAGGTACACTGTTCTGAGATTTTCTCTTTAAGAATTTCCATTAGCTTGTCTATACTCTTTCTTAAGACAAAATTCCTTTATCTTTGTAAGAGAAGGTTGATTTATACCCCTTTACTATGTGTACACATACACACACAACTCCTTTCATTTGAAGAAATCCCAGTAGACTTTTTCATCTCTTTGTACTTCTTTCTCTGCTGAAATGCAGCTGCCTTAGTTATGGAAGACAGCAGCCAACTGGCACAAAACAAAAAGTACAACATTTGGCATAAAGGAAGTTTTGTTAATGACACCAACAATGTGAGTCACTTTTCTTGTGAAAGACTGCATGACTAAATATTTGATGGAGAAATAGCAAACTTTTCTTCCAGTTATCTCTTAGCATAACATGTTAGTCCTTAGAATATATAATTTTTCAATATCAGTGGTAGTTGTTTTTTAAATGAGAGCAGGGGAAACCACCCACCAACCAAAAATAAAGCTGCAAACATTGTTTGCCAAACATTTTTGTGTTTGTGAATGTAAACTATTGTTTTTTTGCTGTGCCAGGTGAACAATTAAGGATTTCCCTGGATTTATGGGAAGTCTTCCTCACTTGCACATGTTTCTGGGTAGAGTTAAAAGTATCAGGTTTGAGAGCCAATGATTGGTGTAGCTTCTAGGGCATGTTTCTCTCTTGCATCATAAACTCCATGGAAATATAAGAAATCACAATACAGGTGTGCTCACCGATGCATTGTTTGGATATGCTCTCATGAGCTTTCATAAAGCATCTAACTCAGCAAGGGACCGTCTTCCATAGTTGCTAGGGGCAGTGTTGTCAGACAGACCTGGCTCCTGGCTTGGCTCTGCTGAATTATTTTAATCAGTTAATAAGCTAACTTCTCTCAGTGTTCATATTCTCATGAATAAAATTGGGATGTGGGCAAGATAAAAGCAATAAACCCATGTTGTGAGGATTAGAATAGGGGATGCTTAGCATTCCACTAGCCATTCTGTTCGTTAAGTAATGTAGAACAGGAAGCCCTTCTCAATCAGTTGTTTGTAAATGTGAACAGGGCAAAGTAGAGACAGTTACTGGAGCATTACCACTGTTCCAAGTCTACATGTCATCTCAAATTCTACAGAACTATCAAGAGTCTAAAAATCTAGTATTCAGTTTTTTCAATTGTGTGGAGACAGTCACCAGAGGTTTGCAAGATATTTCAGGACAGTCATTCTGGTACCTCCCTTAAAAAAACAGAAGCAATTGATCTTGCTGTAAAAATATCTTGTAGGATGTTTGTGGGACAGGAATAAAAGCATTGGGCAAATTCAGAGGTGTTAAGACTCAGTAAAATTATAGCAAAAGTATTCACTGTTGATAAAGCCACTTTCCTCAGAGATAGCACTGTCCAATAGAAAGTTCTGTGATAGTAGAAGGATTCTGTTTCTGAGTGGTCCAGTAGGGCAGCCATGAATCACATGTGGCTACTGAGTACTTTATGTGTCTAGTCTTATGGAGGAACTGAATTGTTAGTGTATTTAATGTTAGTTACTTTTAATAACCAAACTTGGCTGATGGCTGTTGTATTGGAGGGCACAGCTTTACAGTGTCCAGGTCATAATGGGAAATGTACATTATTCTGAAAGGAAAGCATCCTTTCAATCAACACTTTTTAAAGTTCAGTGATGTGCACTGCACCCAAGATGACTTCCTACGAGGTAGCATTTGCGTGTATCCACAGCAGAATTCCTGGGACATGGTTTGCCAGCACTGAGTAAGTATAGCTCTGTGAATTTGTTTTTTGGATGCACTGTAGTTCAATAGGACTGAGCACTCACCTGACTCGGGTAGCTTGGCTGCAAAACCTTCATTCTCCCCACCCCCACCTCCAAGAGCTGTTATAAACACTGGAAAAAAAAAATTGTGGACCATCTGTAGCTGCAGATGGGGATTTGTGGATGGTGTACAAGTTGCAGTCATGGAATCAGCAGAGATGCCCAAAATATGTCATCCAAATTGACCAGTCAAAATGGTGAGGAGAACATTATCTTGTTTGGATACTCAGTCTCACAAACACTCTATGGTGAATGGGCCCCTCATGGGGGTCACAGGCTCATTCCCTTTCCTCAATTCTCTGGTAACACTGCTGCTTTGACTTGAAGCAGTCTGGACTCACTCAGGGACAGTTTGACTGCGCCACCATCTGAAGCACCACAAAAGGCATTGCTATTGGCATTTTCTACTGTTTGATTTTTTTCCTGCACAAAATAGGTTGTGAGTAAGTGATCTTTTGACTTGTTTGAAGCAGTAAGTACTATGGGCAATGGATTATGTTGATTTTATTATGCTGGAGAAGTAATTTTTTAAAAAATTTATCATCCATGAGTTTTTCTTGCATGGGGTCTCTAACATATATCAAGCTTAAAAATCACATTGAAGTTAATACATTGAACTGTTTGAGTTTGCTGAGAAGGCCACAGTTAAATAGGCAGTTGTCAATGTCAGACCACAAGGCCCATTTAAGGTAACTTGGTTTATTTGTGAAGCCAACAGTCCCTTTCTCTCAGCCCTAGAATTTTATACATCTCTAAGGTTTGATACATTCACATATTGCATTTGAAATGCACTGTAACGATATGGAACATGAGCCAGTTTAAGCCTATGGATTTGGTAGAATGATCCAATAGAGGATGCCAATGTGGAGGAAAATAAACTAGAGCATAATTGGCCTGGGCCTTTATTGAGGATGTCGGCTTGAAGAGACTCTGATGGGGCATTGTAACTTGGTGAAAGATGTGGAATGTTTTGTAGGGCTTCAGAGGGAGGGGACTAGCAGAAGTTCAGCCAGTTTCTTGGTTCAGGACAGGTCTCAGAGGAGACAGAGTTTATTCTGTGGATGAGCAGTGATTACTGAGCAATTTGGATTTTATCGAGAGGGCTGGAGTGGCACAGTTGGGGGCTCAGCCCATGTACTAGAGGGTGGGGAGGAGTGACTGCCAGAGATGAGGAATGCAAGAACTGCCATGAAAAATCTGCAGTCCTGCAGCATCTCTCACAACAAATTATGCAATTCATTAGTATAATAGTGCTGTCTTTCAAAAAAGGAAAGTTAGGCTAATGAATACTGTAGTTCCATGGTTTTTGGTGGAAATACATATTCTGAAGTAGGATGTGCAGCAGCTGAGGCCATGCTAGGCAGGAACTCTTACCCCCGACTCCTGTCTCCAGGCAGAAGCTTGCTCAGGATTTGTGCATCCCTACTGGCTCCTCTCTACTCTGGAGAAGGAGGAGAGCCTGGCTTGAAAGGTGACTTGGGAGGAGAAGCAAAGAGCATGGCCCAGACCCTCCCAGGTCTGCACAGAGGGTGCAATCCACTTAGCTCACACCACTTGGCAGTGCAGCTCTACGCTGTGCTTGTCCAGCTGCCCAGGGGTATGAGTCTGATTCAGGGGCGCACCAGCCAGCTTTATGGCTGAAAATCTCACTTGTGTTCTCTAGCACAATTTTACCAGTAAATGTTTTATGGTAAATGTTTTGATCTCCATCTGTCTGAATTATACATATATTTTTCCTTTAGTTAGAAATTCAGAAGGGGGAACAGGATGGTTTTATTATTGACCTCTCAAAGACAGGTCAACAGACCTGGGAATTCTTGGGATAAATTTTATTTTATTAAAAAATTTATTTATTTGTTTTAATTGGAGGCTAATTACTTTACAATATTGTAGTAGTTTTTTAGAGCACACATGTGTTCCCATCCAGAACCCCCCTCCCACCTCCCTGCCCATCTCATCCCCCAGGGTCATCCCAGTGCACCAGCCCTGAGCACCCTGTCTCATGCATCAAACCTGGACCAGAGATCCTTTTTACATATGTTAATATACATGTTTCAATGCTACCCTCTCAAATCATCCCACCCTCGCCTTCTCCCATAGAATCCAAAAGGCTGTTCTTTACATCTGTGTCTCTTTTGCTGTCTTGCTCATAGTGTCATCATTACTATCTATCTAAATTCCACATATATGCATTAGTATACTGTATTGGAGGAATGACTTACTTCACTCTGCATAATAGGCTCCAGTTTCATCCACCTTATTAGGACTGATTCAAATGCATTCTTTCTAATGGCTGAGTAATATTCCATTGTGTATATGTACCACAGCTTTCTTATCCATTCATCTGCCAATGGACATCTAGGTTGCTTCCATGTCCTGGCTATTATAAACAGTGCTGTGATGAACACTGGGGTACATGTCTCTTTCAATTCTGGTTTCCTCGGTGTGTATGCCCAGCAGTGGGATTGCTGGGTCATATGGCAGTTCTATTTCCAGTTTTTAAGGAATCTCCACACTGTTCTCCATAGTGGCTGTAATAGTTTGCATTCCCACCTACAGTGTAAGAGGGTTACTTTTTCGCCACACCCTCTCCAGCATTTATTCTTTGTAGACTTTTTGATAGCAGCCATTCTGACTGGCGTGAGATGGTACCTCATTGTGGTTTTGATTTGCATTTCTCTGATAATGAGTGATGTTGAGCATCTTGTCATGTGTTTGTTAGCCATTTGTATGTCTTCTTTGAAGAAATGTCTGTTTAGTTCTTTGGCCCATTTTTTAATTGGGTTGTTTATTTTTCTGGAGTTGAGCTACAGGAGCTGCTTGTATATTTTTGAGATTAATTCTTTGGCAGTTGCTTCATAATCAACAAATAATCAATATCCATAGTGTATAATATTTGTAAAGTGAAAGTGAAGTCACTCTGTCATGTCTTACTCTTTGCAACCCCATGGACTATAGCCTACTAAGCTCCTCCATCCATGAGATTTTCCAGGCAAGAATACTGGAGTGGGTTGCCATTTCCTTCTCCAGGGGATCTTCCTGACCCAAGGATCATGAGAAATGCTGGGCTGGAGGAAGCACAGGCTGGAATCAAAATTTCCAGGAGAAATATCAATAACCTCAGATATGCAGATGACACCACCCTTATGGCAGAAAGTGAAGAAGAACTAAAGAGCCTCTTGATGAAGGTGAAAGGAAAGTGAAAAAGTTGGCTTAAAGCTCAACATTCAGAAAACTAAGATCATGGCATCTGATTCCATCACTTCATGTCAAATAGATGGGGAAACAGTGGCTGACTTTATTTTTCTGGGCTCCAAAATCACTGCAGATGGTGACTGCAGCCATGAAATTAAAAGATGCTTACTCCTTGGAAGGAAAGTTATGACCAATCTAGACAGCATATTGAAAAGCAGAGACATTACTTTGTCAACAAAGGTCTGACTAGTCAAGGTAATGGTTTTTCCAGTAGTCATGTATGAATGTGAGAGTTAGACTGTAAAGAAAGCTGAATGCAGAAGAATTGACGGTTTTGAACTGTGGTGTTGGAGAAGACTCTTGAGAGTCCCTTGGACTGCAAGGAGATTCAACCAGTCCATTCTGAAGGAGATTGGCCCTGGGATTTCTTTGGAAGGAATGATGCTGAAGCTGAAACTCCAGTACTTTGGCTACCTCATGCAAAGAGTTGACTTATTGGAAAAGACTCTGATGCCGGGAGGGATTGGAGGCAGGAGGAGAAGGGAATGACAGAGAATGAGATGGCTGAATGGCATCACCAACTCAATGGACATGAGTTTGGGTGAACTTTGGGAGTTGGTGATGGACAGGGAGGCCTGGCGTGCTGCGATTCATGGGGTTGCAAAGAGCTGGACACGACTGAGTGACTGAACTGAACTGAAGTTGCTTCATTTGCTATTATTTTCTCCCATTCTGAAAGCTTTTCTTTCATCTTTCTTATAGTTTCCTTTATTGTGCAAAAGCTTTTAAGTTTAATTAAATCCCATTTGTTTATTTTTGATTTTATTTCCATTACTCTGGGAGGTAGGTCATAGAGGATCCTGCTGTGATTTATGTCAGAGAGTGTTTTGCCTATGTTTTCCTCTAGGAGTTTTATAGTTTCTGGTCTTATGTTTAGATCTTTGGACTTCTCTGGTGGTTCAGACGGTAAAGCATCTGTCTACAATCTGGGAGACCTGGGTTCCATCCTTGGGTTGGGAAGATCCGCTCGAGAAGGAAATGGCAATCCACTCCAGTACTATTGCCTGGAAAATCCCATGGACAGAGGAGCCTGGTAGGTTACAGTCCATGGGATCGCAAAGAGTCAGACATTACTGAGCGACTTAACTTTCCTTTCCTTAGATCTTTAATTCATTTTGAGTTTATTTTTGTATATGGTGTTAGAAAATGTTCTAGTTTCATTCTTTTACAAGTGGTTAGCCAGTTTTCCCAGTACCACTTGTTAAAGAGATTGTCTTTTCTCTATTGTATATTCTTGCCTCCTTTGTCAAAGATAAGATGTCCATAGGTGTGTGAATTTACCTCTGGGCTTTCTATTTTGTTCCATTGACCTATATTTCTTTTTTTGTGCCAGTACCATACTGTCTTGATGACTGTAGCTTTGTAGTATAGTCTGAAGTCAGGCAGGTTGATTCCCCCAGTTCCATTCTTCATTCTCAAGATTGCTTTGGATATTTGAGGTTTTATGTATTTCCATAGAAATTATTTGTTCTAGTTCTCTGAAAAATATTGTCGGTAGATTGATAGGGATTGCGTTGACTCTCTAGATTGCTTTAGGTAGTATACTCATTTTCACTATATTGATTCTTCTGATCCATGAGTGTGGTATGTTTCTCCATCTATTTGTGTCATCTTTGATTTCTTTCATCAGTGTTTTATAGTTTTCTATATATAGATCTTTTGTTTTTTTAGNAGATTGATAGGGATTGCGTTGACTCTCTAGATTGCTTTAGGTAGTATACTCATTTTCACTATATTGATTCTTCTGATCCATGAGTGTGGTATGTTTCTCCATCTATTTGTGTCATCTTTGATTTCTTTCATCAGTGTTTTATAGTTTTCTATATATAGATCTTTTGTTTCTTTAGGTAGATTTATTCCTAAGTATTTTATTCTTTTTGTTGTAATGGTGAATGAAATTGTTTCCTTAATTTCTCTTTCTGTTTTTTCATTGTTACTGTATAAGAATGCAAGGGATTTCTGTGTATTAATTTTATATTTTTCAGATAAATTTTAAATAATAATGCGGTGCTGTGCTTAGTTGCTCAGTCACGTCTGACTCTTTGTGACCCCAGGCTCCTCTGTCCATGGGGATTCTCCAGGCAAAGGTACTGGAGTGTGTTGGCAAGCTCTTCTCCAGGGAATCTTCCCAACCACATTGCAGGCAGATTCTTTACTCTCTGAGCCACCAGGGAGGCCCAAATAATACTGTTAGTACATGGAAAAAATATATGGTTGTTATCTGGGCTACTTTCTGAATTAATTTCAATTGAATAATAACAATATTAATAATGATAATTAGTGTTATTCATTAAACACTTTACATATGCCAAACAATGGCCTACTCACTTTTTGTATGTTACTTCAATTCTTACAACAAATTTATTATGTATACATGATGATTGATTCCAATCTTTTTTTTTTCAGGTGAGGAAGCTGAGGTTTAGAGAGGTTGGGTAGCTTACTCAGGGTCTTGCTACTATGGGTGATCATTAATGCCACACAGTTTCTCATATGTCTGAATGCTGCTTCTGTCTCCTTATGTTGGTTCAACTCACACCCTCAGTGTTCCCTGGTGACTTATACACAAGGCCACTCTAGGGTATGGACTTGAAACTGCCTTCACCTTTCTTCTGACTTCCTAACACTTTCTTTGGCTTTTAGTTTTCTCTGGTTCCATATCCTGACTTGGATAGATACCTCTGATCCCATTCTATTTTGGTGACCCTCTGAATTCTCCTTATCATGTTTTAATACTTTGGCTTTCCCATGCAGTATTTTACTTTGCTCATGTCCTTGGCTCTGTGGTCCCAGTTACCTTGGTTATAAATATCAGGTGCAATTTTAGTTCTTTAGAACTTAGTCTCTTTCTCTCTTCCCACCAGAAGAATAAGATTCACAGACATTGAAGGAGGGGACTTAGACAGTAAATCTTATATATTCAGTGCTCAAAACAGCTATGTGATCCTATGATCCTGTGATCCTCTGAAATAGCTCTTCAGTTTTTGCTTTACTACTTAGGGATGCCTTTTTGCCTTTTGGAGAGAAGTGCCTAAGTGATCACAAGTTGCTGTCAACACACACAGAAAAGTCATCTAGGTGAGGCTGAGATATCTGAGCACAGAGTCAGGTTCTGGGAGAACACAGAGGACACCAAACACCCACATCAAGGTGTAAGCAGGTTAGACACTGTGTTGGTGTATCCCCTAGAGAAACCTGCTTCATGTGATATTGATAAATATGAGGACAAAGCTTTCGAGAATGTGAAATCAAAGTCAGCAAGGGTACATGAAGAGGAGAAGATTTGGGGAGCTGGGGAGGCCCAAAGACTCTTGAGATCTGAAGTCCACTTTGTCTTGAAGTCACGGCCCTCTCCCTATCCAGTCTTGACAACTTAGATACTAGGACTAGGATTCACTGTGAATTTTAATCCATTTTGCTCATCTGGGCAAGCAATGAAAATCTATCAAGTCTTCATCAGATACACAGCACTCGCAGGGAGTAGACAATACACTAGTGAACAGACTTTATATAGCAGTGAGGGAATTAAGGAGATTAGAGGTTGTTGTAATGGTACCCCACTCCAGTACTCTTGCCTGGAAAATCCCATGGGCGGAGGAGCCTGGTAGGCTGCAGTCCATGGGGTTGCTAAGCGTCGGACACGACTGAGCAACTTCACTTTCACTTTTCAGTTTCATGCATGGCAACCCACTCTAGTGTTCTTGCCTGGAGAATCCCAGGGACCGGGGAGCCTGGTGGGCTGCCGTCTATGGGGTTGCACAGAGTTGGTCACAACTGAAGCGACTTAGCAGCAGCAGCAGAGGTTGTTGTGGGAAGGGCTGGCATTGTAGGGCCCCACTGGGACACCAAGGAGGAAAGGACACCCAACCAGCTGTCCTTGAGAGGTCAAGGAGAGCTTCCTGTCTTGAAGTAGTGTTGTCCAGTATTGGATTTGCAGGATAAGTAGGAGTCAGCTAAGTTTGGGGAGAGGAGTAACAGTATTATTGGAGGAAACATGCATGAGAACCTAAAGGGTAAGAGAGAGCACAGGACACTGTCCTTGTGTGGTGGATATTGGGAGGTGACCCTGAGAGAAGGACAGCAAGAAGCTCATGTCCGGGGTTCTGGAAGCCACTGAAGGATTTTGAGCAGGAGAGAGATCTGATCCAGAGTTTATTTTAGAGAGATTGCTGTGGCTGCTCTGAGAGCAAAGTGGAGAAATATAAGTTCAGACACTGGCAAAATCAGGGTACAGGCTGTGGCAAAGTCAAGATGAGGTGTGACAAAGTGCTTTGAATTGGCATAGTATTAATAGTTGCAAGGCTACAGCAGTGGATGGACTACAGGAAGATTTAGAAGGTAAGATCTATAGGATTCCATTGTTCATTGGTGCAGGAATTGAGAGTAAGGGCTAAAATGGCATTAAGGATGATTTCTAGGGTGGTGCCTGGGTGTTTCCAGTGACAGAGAGCATGGGAGGAGAATCGGGCTGCAGGCACCTTTGATGACTGTAGGTACTGCCTGGGCCATGCTGAGTGTGAGGTGCCTGTGAGATTAGCAAATGGACCTGTGCAGTAAGCAGGTGGATGTGGAGTCTGACAGGTGGGCCTGGCTAGAGAAAGGGTTGTGCCATCCAGAGTATGCAGCTCTAAGCTGAGGTCACAGGAGTGGATAAGATGGAGAGCAAGTAGGTTTCTGGACGGGTAAGATAATTTTTAGTACCTTTAGTAATGAAAAGTAATACTCACTGTTTGAATAAAGCTTCAAAGTTTTCTGTGCTTTACTATGAACAGAAGATCTCTAAACTCATTGATTTATGCAGCTTCAAAAAGATCAATCTGTCAGTCAATTTCTTTCATTGTCTGAGGATGACTGAGGTCTTGTTTATCATTTGAATACTTTGAATATGCCTATTCCAATAAAAGGGCTTCCCTGGTGGTTCAGATGGTAAAGAATCTTCGTGCAATGCAGGAGACCCAGGTTTGAGTCCTGAGTCAGTAAGATCCCCTGGAGAAGGGAACGGCTACCCACTCTAGTAAGCTGGCCTGGAGAATCCCACAGATAGAGGAGCTGATGGGCTACAGTCCATGGGGTTGCAAAGAGTCA
>SJYA01001198.1:3146498-3170796 GCA_006410615.1 Neotragus moschatus
ACACGACTGAGCAACTTCACTTTCACTTTTCAGTTTCATGCATGGCAACCCACTCTAGTGTTCTTGCCTGGAGAATCCCAGGGACCGGGGAGCCTGGTGGGCTGCCGTCTATGGGGTTGCACAGAGTTGGTCACAACTGAAGCGACTTAGCAGCAGCAGCAGAGGTTGTTGTGGGAAGGGCTGGCATTGTAGGGCCCCACTGGGACACCAAGGAGGAAAGGACACCCAACCAGCTGTCCTTGAGAGGTCAAGGAGAGCTTCCTGTCTTGAAGTAGTGTTGTCCAGTATTGGATTTGCAGGATAAGTAGGAGTCAGCTAAGTTTGGGGAGAGGAGTAACAGTATTATTGGAGGAAACATGCATGAGAACCTAAAGGGTAAGAGAGAGCACAGGACACTGTCCTTGTGTGGTGGATATTGGGAGGTGACCCTGAGAGAAGGACAGCAAGAAGCTCATGTCCGGGGTTCTGGAAGCCACTGAAGGATTTTGAGCAGGAGAGAGATCTGATCCAGAGTTTATTTTAGAGAGATTGCTGTGGCTGCTCTGAGAGCAAAGTGGAGAAATATAAGTTCAGACACTGGCAAAATCAGGGTACAGGCTGTGGCAAAGTCAAGATGAGGTGTGACAAAGTGCTTTGAATTGGCATAGTATTAATAGTTGCAAGGCTACAGCAGTGGATGGACTACAGGAAGATTTAGAAGGTAAGATCTATAGGATTCCATTGTTCATTGGTGCAGGAATTGAGAGTAAGGGCTAAAATGGCATTAAGGATGATTTCTAGGGTGGTGCCTGGGTGTTTCCAGTGACAGAGAGCATGGGAGGAGAATCGGGCTGCAGGCACCTTTGATGACTGTAGGTACTGCCTGGGCCATGCTGAGTGTGAGGTGCCTGTGAGATTAGCAAATGGACCTGTGCAGTAAGCAGGTGGATGTGGAGTCTGACAGGTGGGCCTGGCTAGAGAAAGGGTTGTGCCATCCAGAGTATGCAGCTCTAAGCTGAGGTCACAGGAGTGGATAAGATGGAGAGCAAGTAGGTTTCTGGACGGGTAAGATAATTTTTAGTACCTTTAGTAATGAAAAGTAATACTCACTGTTTGAATAAAGCTTCAAAGTTTTCTGTGCTTTACTATGAACAGAAGATCTCTAAACTCATTGATTTATGCAGCTTCAAAAAGATCAATCTGTCAGTCAATTTCTTTCATTGTCTGAGGATGACTGAGGTCTTGTTTATCATTTGAATACTTTGAATATGCCTATTCCAATAAAAGGGCTTCCCTGGTGGTTCAGATGGTAAAGAATCTTCGTGCAATGCAGGAGACCCAGGTTTGAGTCCTGAGTCAGTAAGATCCCCTGGAGAAGGGAACGGCTACCCACTCTAGTAAGCTGGCCTGGAGAATCCCACAGATAGAGGAGCTGATGGGCTACAGTCCATGGGGTTGCAAAGAGTCAGATATGACTGAGCGACTGAGTAGGCACATGTGAATTACAGTAAGAAGGGCCCCTTTCAATCGTGAGATAAACTAAAGACTGCTGTGAATAAACTTTTATGTTTTCTCATAAGACAATGATGATTAAGTATTTATTGGCTCCACCATGGGTGCTGACGTAAGAGCACTTAGCAGGAAGTATGCTTCTTGCTCTTTAGCAATCAGTCTTCAAAAGTATATCTGTTGTGGAAACTCACAATGCAGATTTATCAGCAAGAAGATAGAAAAGCATGTGGCAGGGCCATATTTCTCCCTGTCTACCCTCTTGGACATCCCAGAGGCTGGCCTTAGCCCAGCAATCAAATGTGTTTCTGAACAACAGACAACATGCAGTGGTGTATGCTGGTAAAAGTTAACCGACTTTCTGGGAAAAGAAAAAAGATAAAAACAAATATCATATATTAATGCATGTATGTGGAATCTAGAAAAATGCTACAGATAACCTAGTTCCAGGGTGGGAATAGAGATGCAAACGTAGAGGGCGGATTTACTGGCAAAGGGGAGGGTGGGATGAATTGGCAGATTAAGGTTGACACTACCTGGCTGGGTTTGATCCCTGGGTCAGGAAGATCTCCTGGAGGAGGAAATACACCCCAGTATTGTTGCCTGGAGAATCACATGGACAGAGGAGCCTGGTGGGCTACAGTCCATAGGGTCACAAAGAGTTGGACTCGAGTGAAGCAACTTAGCACACATGCATCACTGTCATGTGTCAAATAGATAGCTAGTGGGAATCTGCGGTAGAGCACAGGGAGCTCAGTTCAGCGCTCTGTGATGACCTAGAGGGGTGGGATTAAAATAAAAAACAACCCAGCAGCAACAACAACAAAACATGCATGCAAATCTTGGTTTATAGCATTGCTGATTTCTGTGTTATCAATATTCCTATGTTGGTTGATTTCAGGATTTCAGCCTGAGCTCCCTCACCACAGAGCTCGGACGAGACATGCAAAATTAGCACCTGCCAGCTGGTGGGGGCCGACTACACACCTTCTTCACGTTTCTGCAGCCATTTTAGTCAACTTCAGCCTGGCATAGGATATTTTATAAGAGGTGTTATATTTTGTTATAATTTTGTCAAAAAGCATATTTTATCTTGTTTGCTCCCAAATATGTTGGGAGTAATTCCCAGCCAGGTGGAAGGTCTTAGATTGGCCAAAAAGTTTTTTTGTAAGATGTTACAGAAAAAAACGCAAACAAACTTTCTGGTCAACTCAATACTTCCAAGGGAACGTATGTGAAATCAAGGAGAATAGGGGTTGTGGAAGTAGGTTGAAAGAGGAGAGATTAATTATAAAGATCAAGAGATGGAAGGACCATATGGAAAGGAATATGAAAAAGAATATATATATGTGTATAACGGAGTCACTTTGCTTTATAGTAATAACACAATATTGTAATCAAACTATACTTTGATTAAAAAAGAAAAAAAGGCAGGAACATGCTACAGTTTTTCCCTTGGTTTTGTTCACAGTGCCTTGCATTGCACCAGAGGGGGAGTGGGTGGGTGCTGGGTCTTGCCCCTCTTACTGGTGGGTTAACTTCGAAGAGGCTGTGGAGGCTGGAGGAACACTGGTGCGGCTGTTAGAGCCCCATTCTCAGTGTGTTGTTACCTGTACTGTCCAGAATGCAAGGTGTTTGCCTGAACTGTTACTTAACTAAAAAGTATCAAGGCCTCAACCATCAGTGTCAGTGTTTCTGCTGATGTTTTCTTATTATATTTTTAATTGAAGTATAAGTGACAACTGTTGGTGTTCTTTAAGTCTTCAGGTTTTGACTTTCAAAATCTTGAGTTAACTAGAATTCTCAATCAAACTTTCCCTTCCTGGATATTGAAGTTTGGAATTATTTGTGTGTGTGTGTTACTCGCTCAGTCGTGTCTGACTCTCTGCAACCCCATGGACTGTATAGCCCACTAGGCTCCTCTGTCCATGAAATTCTTCAGGCAAGAATACTGGAGTGGGTTGCCATTCCCTTCTCCAGGAATCTTCTTGACCGAGGGATCAAACTCAGGTCTCCCACATTGCAGGTGGATTCTTTACCATCTGAGTTCCAGGGAGCCTTTGGAATCATGTGATTAACTACAAAACACGCCAAGCCAATCCACATGCCCCCTAACAGAAAACAAAGCAAAATTGATTTCAATTTAAAGGATGTTCAGGAATTAACTTTTAATTCTTATAATTAAGTTAAAAATCCCCCCAAAGCTTTGATTTAAAGTCTACCAAATAAACAGTCAGAAGAACTGAGTGGCTTTCTAGAACTAGCTTTGATTTAAGATAATATTGAGAACTTTACAGTCATATTCTTCAAGCAGCGATCCACATAAGGCTGTACTAAGACCATCTGGCTACAGATGATAAAAACATTTTTTAAACAAACAAATTCCAAAGGAAACTTTTTTTTTTTTTGGTCAGTGCAATCTCAAATACACAGAAAGATGAGAGAGAAAATGGTTATTTGGTTTCTTTAGTGAAAGATTCTTCGTGCCTGGATAGTCTATGTATTATTGTTTCTTAAAATATTATATTCTCTTTTACAACCTAAGTTTCCTAGGTAAGCGTTCTTGCCTGTGAAAGGTTTGTGCATTGAGTCATAAGTGTCTGTTTAAACACATGTGAATTTGTGTGTTTAAATATAATACTCAGATGGATGCAAAACATAAGTACGCTCAGGGGCCATAGTTAAGAATTGATTAAACAACATACTGGAGAGGAGTGTATGAGGTTTTCCCTCTGCCTCCTCGCTGCTCTCCCCCTCCATCTCTCTCTCTCCCTACTATTCTTTCTCCCCACACCTCTCACCCTTACCACTGGTCCTGCCCTGCCCACTAAAGCCTCTGCACCTTCCTGCTTGTAATTTGTCGCTAATCAGCTGTCACTGTCATAGCCATGATGAGAGGTTCTTCTCTGGCTGAGGGTAATGGCCTTAAAAGTCACAGAGTCAATGTCAATGGGATCGCTCCAATTCAATCACTGAGCTGAATGAGGGATGGCACCTGCTGACATTAGCACTCATTTTGAGCTCAAGCATCTGGGCCCCAGTAAATAACCATCAGTGGGTGGGTCTGGGGGACAGGTCATTAGCCCCACGAAAAATAAATATCGCTTCCCTTGATGGCTGCGAGTAATTTAGCTCAGACGAGGAAATTTCACCCTAGATTAAGTATGATGAGCCAATATCAGTCAGAGGAGGCCAAACAGTGAGAGCTTGATGAGATAGAAGGAAATTTATATTCAGCTGGCTGCATGTGAGATGAGCTCAAAGAAACGACTTACCCTTCCAGCCCATCTTCCTGTGCCTGCTGGGTGGTGGGTTTAGCTTATTGCTTGCCTTTTCTTGTTTGATTTGTTGAGGGGTGTTTGAAGTAGAGATTCGAGGCTGCACTAGGAAGGAGGAGGCCAGGATTCAAATTTTTCACCGCTTTGCGTTTGTGAATTTTGTCCTCTAGCATGTAATGTCACAGCTTACCCTTTGTGCCAGCACTTGGCTGGTGGAAGGGCTTCGCCGTGCCCGCCGGCTCTCACACACAGACCTCCCCTCCTGAGAGAGCAGACTCCGCTTTAATTGTTTTGGACGCCCTGGAGGCTCCTTTCCAACACGAGTAAATAAGCCAGAGAGGGAGGTAAAGTGGGACTAGGTCCCTCCTTTTTTGATTCTTGGGAAGGAAGAACTCCCACCCTCAATTCACAAGAACATCTTTTTTATTTGTCCCACTGATGTGATCCATCAAATCCAGAAGGATTATTAATAGAAGGTCCTTATTAGAAGCAGTTTAGCTCACTTTAGAATCATATTTTATATCTGTAGGGATCTGCCCTCGGCCCACCCTCTCCCTCATGGAACTAGATGTATCTGAAAGCTGGGTGAATCAGGTTCCCAAGCAGTCTCTTACACTGGAAACTGGAGAGGATGTTATTTCTTTCATTGTCCCCTTTGATAACAGAGGGTTTCCCTTGTGGCTCAGATGGTAAAGAATCTGCCTGCACTGCAGGAGACCTGGGTTTGATCCCTGGGTTGGGAAGATCCCCTGAAGAAGGGAATAGCTACCCACTTCGGTGTTCTTGCCTGGTAAATCCCATGAACAGAGGAGCCTGGCGGGCTGTAGTCCATGGGTTATAGTCAGACATGACTGAGTGGCTAACACTTTCACTTTCTTTTGATAACAGACCTTGGAAGAGCTTTCAATAGCCATATATATCAGCTACTAAACCAATTTCTAAGTCACGCATACTTCATAATTAACCAAATATCCCATAGCATTTTTTTTAAAAGCAAGGTTTTGTGCCGTGACTTGGATATGTGAATTTTGTTTTTATAGTTCTGGAAACACTTTCATTGTAGACAAATGGGTCATGGAGGCAACAGTCATGGAGACGTGGAGGATGGTGAAGCATGGGGGCATGGATAGTGGGAGGGAGATACTGGACAGACTCAGGGGGTATAGGATCTGAGATTTCTGTGAAAGCTCTCACTCTTATAAGAGCTCAATAAATACTTCTTGACTGAATTCATAAACACCTGTTGAGATAACTAAACACCTCTCATAGAGGAGCTCCTGGTGCCTCTTGTATTCAGAGGAATGATCACAATTGTAAATATAAAGATATTTGGATATTTATTTGTTCTTGACCTACAATGAGTGCTCAATGATGAATGAAGGTTAAACAAATATATGCTTTGTCTCTCTTGTAGGAGACACAGATTCAGTCCCTATGTGGAGAATATTCCCCTGGAGGAGGAAATGGCAACCCACTCCAGTTTTCCTGCATAGAGAATCCCATGGACAGAGCAGCCTGGTGGGCTGCAATCCATGGGGTCACAAGAGTCGGACACAACTGAGCAACTGAGCGCAGATACATGCCCCTTATAGACTGTAAAGTCCATCAGAGCAAAGCCTATGGACCATCTTAGGCCACTGTATTCCTGAGCAGAACTCAAGGTATTCCATGCAGTAGGTGCTCAATAAATATTTGACAGGTGAATAAATTTTTTTTGAGCACTTCTTATGTCAGGAACTACATGAGGGACTAAAATGTATGTATAAGACAGAGTTTATTATTTCATTGCAGAAAAATGATCTATATATAAGAAGCTGAAGAAAGAAACATGTGCCATACACAATGTCTTCTATGAGACAATCTGATGTTGCTTCTGTTTTTAACAAAATGTGGAATGAATTAAAGAAGGAAATACCATGGTACAATGAAGGCTCTTGAAGAATTCCTATAGGAAAGAAAATGTACGCCTTGATTGGTTCTTGCTAGGCAAATGCCCCCAGGATATATTCTTGTTGAACATGCAAGACTCTCCTACCCCATTAGCTGGTAGACATTTTTCAAAGTGAGTTGTGAGAATTCCCAACTTTGTGATATATGTTGAGAAGGTATTTTATCAATTGTACAGATGAGAGAAGCAGAGGGATAAAGAGACTTGCTCAATATCTCAGATAAAGCCAAAAGAGATCCCAAGTCTTTATCACTAAACAAGTAAGGGGATAAGGAGGGCAACCTGAGTGTTAAAGTCTTTAATTTATCGACACAGTACAATATTATCATCATCCTCAGTAAAAGACCCTCATGGACAGAAATGCAAAATGAAATTTATAAATAATTCTTTTATTATGGGTTTTGCTATAGATACTTTTGTATGCATCTAACAGAAAAACAACTACTTATGCTCCAATACTTCTGGGGACTACAGGGGATAAACTTTTCTGAGTCAGGTTATTTTAATATACTAGGTATGCTTATGGCAAGCTAAGCAAAGAGATAATTTAAACAATTACTCTCATGATCCCTATTTCAGTGATCTGAAATCAAATAAAATTTCTTTTGTGGAGAATCTTTGGTAGTATAAACAGATTAAGTTAATCAGGTCACTTTCATTTTTACTTTTGAGGGAAATTAGATAATTCTGATTCTATACTTTCATTGTTTTAAAGACTAAACAATTTTTAGAGTTGGTGTTTTTAAAATGTACATTGGTTCAATTAAATTAAAAAATATACTAATTTTAGGTATTAGGTTATTTCCTTGTTATTGGACAGAATATTTCCATGATGAAAATTCTCATTGGCAATATTTGTCTTACAAATGTTAATCTTATCTTATGCTAATATTTCAGAAGATGTATTTGCATTAATTTGTATATTTTATATATCAAAGTAGGAATTGTTTTAGAATCAGTTGCTGCTGTCTTTGTGACTAGCAGATAGTTTTCTCTGGTTGTTCTCTCACATTCTAAGAAACTGCATTAAAAATATTGCTGTCTTTCTGTGTATTACTGTGCCCTGAAGTGAAATCTATAAAGGTCCAGGGATTTAATTTCTTGAATATTTATATTTGGCTTTTAATACTCTGTATAACCACAACATGGTTTCACCTCACTTGGTAGCTGAAAGGTGATTTTTCCCACTTGGTTTTCTTATTTTGAGGTTTTGTTGCTAAAGGTGAGAGGTGGTAAAGCCAAAGGTTTAAGGCTGCTGACAGGTGAACATGCAAAATTTGGACGCAGATTTGGTTGCTTTGGTGTCTAGGCCAGTGTTATAGCTAAAACAGTCTTATGCTCACTTGTTTGAATGAATTGAAGTATCCAGTGTGCATGAGAGTGTGTGTGTGTGCATGTGGTGGATGGAGAGAAGGGGAGTGGAGAATTAATTGGCTGTTTCTTCAAGTTTTGAGCATTTCCACCAACCTTCCTCATTGTTGCCATATTCCTCCTGCTTTCACCTGGGAGAGCAAGATTTGGGAATGGGTGAAAAATATAAGGAAAAGAAGAAAAGAAAGAAAAAAGCAGACTAGTGAAAGATGAAAAAGTATAATTAAGCATAAATATATGATAAAAAAAAAAAAGCCCAACGACAAACCAACTGGTGCAAAGGCTTCTATAGAGGACAGGATTACCCTGTGCTAGCAATCAAGGAGCTGGAGGGTAAGCACTTGATGGACATCATTCCATCTAATCTTACAATGATTATTTATTATTTACATATTATAAATGTGAAAAGTGAGGCTCAACGAAGTTAAGTAAATTTTCCAAGCTCGCACTATAGTAAAAGGTCATGTCACCCTTGGAACCCGAGTCTCTCTGATTTAAAACCCCTGCTCTTAACCACTGCATTTGGGAAGTGCTTGTTTGGTTGAACTGCATGGATAGAGATGCAGCTTTGGTTTTAGGCTATGTGGGGGTGGAATAGGCATGTCAGAATGACTCTGGGGAATCCCTGTTTTAGGCCTCATCACTGGAAGGAGAGACAGGTGTTTTTTGGTTTTGGTTTTTCAGAAAAAGTAGAATGTATTGTGTTTTGAGAATCTGGCAGAAAAGTTAGTGCAAATGGTGACTGTGTGATTTCAAACCGTATGAAGGCACACCATCATGAGAAGTAAAGACGTTTTCCTTTAGTTTTAGGTAATAAGGGACTTCCGTTCTCCTTCTTTTTGAGAAAATGCACACTCTTTTTCTAAAGCCCCTCATTGAAAGCTGAGAATTCAATAGAGCTGTGTTCCAGAGAGTCTACTAACATGTGGCCACCACTAAATTATTTAGAAGTTTTGGATTATCCATGCTTCTTGGGCTTCTTTTCACTCTTGCGCTGGCATTTAGGCTGTGTTGCTTTTGTATCTGATTAGTCACCGCTGAATAAGGATTAGCATTTGGCTTTGCTAGTTAGCAGGAATTAATAGATGACAAAGGTCACATTCCATGGTTAAAATGAAATTTAGAAATAAACTGTGTATTAAAATATTACATGTTTTTTTCTCTTCTCTGTAAGCATAGTTGAGAATTCTTTGTAAGTTTGAAAATAAGCACTAGATGTTTGTCAGTCAACACTTGTAAGCATATGTATGTGTGCACACACACACCCNAAGGTCACATTCCATGGTTAAAATGAAATTTAGAAATAAACTGTGTATTAAAATATTACATGTTTTTTTCTCTTCTCTGTAAGCATAGTTGAGAATTCTTTGTAAGTTTGAAAATAAGCACTAGATGTTTGTCAGTCAACACTTGTAAGCATATGTATGTGTGCACACACACACCCAATAACAACAGCCCTTTGTCCTTCAGACTCACTTTACAAGACAGAGCTCATTAAATTTCCAGAGCTTGTCTGTCTTTCCTTGATCAAGTAGGCAAGATTGCTATGATGAAGCGATGAGGTGGTAGACGGGACCTAGGTCAGAGCTAAGTAAACCTGTAGATAATTGGACTAAATTGGGAATTTTAGTATTGTAGGTTTCAATAATAAATGTTTCCTAAAAAGTTAATATTTTAAAAGTTTTTAACGTTAAACCCTCTACTAAATCCACTGGGGTGATTTTTCTATTAAAAGCAGGTCCCCGCTCCTGCAAACCAGTGTGTAAATATCATAATTTTAAAGGATATAGTCTCTAAATCTATTTGTTTTAGGAGTACAATTTCCATTTATCTAGATTTTGTTTCAGTGGAGCATCCTGTAAAGATGGTAATATTGATGATAATGATGGTGGTGGTGGTGGTGGTGGTTGTAGTCATGACGGTAAAGAAGATAAAGATGAACAGTGTTCATGCAAGGTCCATCAGCAGGATAGTATTAGTAATAATAAATTACTGAAGCAATTTTGTTATAGGTTTTTGAAATGAGATTTTGGGGTTGTAGAATCCAAAAGACTTTATCAAAAGGAAAAGATGAACAAATTTAAAAATTTCTATTTTTTACATCCCTTTTTTGATTTGGAAGTCTTATTTACCTTGTCCCTCCAGTTCTGTAATGACTGGCATTTATTATGACTCGATATCTGTCTGCAGTGTTTGTGCATGAGAAACTAATGAACAGTTGACAAAGTCGTCGTGATGAAGGGGCTTATGATGAATTGATTGCCATCACACAGCTATTGTATGCATTCTACCAGCTGACATTTTGAACTTCTTCCCTAATGCAGGTTGCTTTCTCTCATCTAAGAAACAGATCAAAGGCAGGCATTCCCAATTAAGCCTGGTCAGGTCCTATACCTCCTAATTACAGGCTAACTTACTGTGTTTAACTGTAACAGACATTTTGTTAGCAAAGTGCTTTGAACACCCAAGTATGCCCAATAAAGCAAATAGGAAAATACTACAGTTACTAGTGAAAGTGTTCAATGTGTTGAATTTTACTGATGAATAGTCTATAGTGATATTTTAGGGTCATGTACTTTTTTCTTTTGCTTTTCTTTTTAGAAGATGCTGTAATTTGAACATTAATAGCAAGACTATGAATTAAAAATGATACGAAGGGGAAAAAAAAGACCGTTGTCAATTAAAGGACTTAGAAGAATTTGCAAGAATATTGTAGGAGGGAATTCAAGTTTGTAGTGTTTAAAATATTGTGGGAGGAGACTAATAATATATAAAAAAAAACTCACATAAATTTAGCCAAATGTTATAATCAGAGATTGTTGTGAAGAGTGGATTGGAGACCAAGTCTGTGTAAATAAGAAAAAACGTTTTATTTTACTTTTTCAAACTCTTCCTTCTGTTGCAGGTTTTTTTTTCCTTTAAAATTTTACGTTGATGGTAAGCCAAACGATTCAGATTTGTATCATTGTAATACTGATATAATGGCAAAATGTGAGATTACAGAATGTGGAGCTCATAAATGAACTATATTCCGGTTGTTTTATTTCAAGACATTTTCAGAGACACAGATGAAGCAGTTAATAAACCAGAGAATTGCTTAGCCATCTATCGTGTAATATAGTTTTTCTCTTACTTCAAAAATATTAACAATTTTTTCCCCCGAATTCTCTTTACACTTCTTATTAGGATCAGGGATACTGGATTATTATCTACTCCAGACATCTTTGGCAAGTTAATATTCCTTGGATCCCAACTGTAGAAATGGGGTTAAATTCTTCCTTTTGTTTTTCGGTTTAAAATTTGTTCAGCAAACTCTTGTCAGTAAACCTGAGAGGGGTTCATCATAGACTCACTGTTACATCTGTAATACCCTTGTTCTGCATAGCTTTTGAACCCAAAACCTTTGGTTCAAATAAGTTGAATTTAACTAACGTCCATTGAGCACTTACTCCTTCTCTTTCTGTTCTTCAGTTTACAAGGCAGGATACAGAGCCCTTTATAGTTTACCAGGATATGGAGTCTGTATAACTTTTTACAGTTTCCAAGGAATTTTGGTCCATATTTTCTCCCATGAAATTGGCTTTGCATACAGGTGGCGCTAGTGGTAAAGAACCCGCTTGCCAGTACAGGAGATGTAAGAGACACAGATTCGATCCCTGGGTCAGGAAGAGTCCCTGGAGAAGGGCATGGCAACCCACTCCAGTGTTCTGGAGGATTCTCCATCCCCATTGACAGAGGAGCCTCATGGGCTACAGTCCACAGGGTCACAAAGAGTCGGACACGACTGAAGTGATTTAGCATGCAGCACGCATACGTAGATGAATGACGTGATTCCTACTCCGGAGATGCTTCCAATCAAATTGAAATGGAAACAGGAACATAAAGGGCTTGCTGCTCCATTAGGGAGCTTCAAAATAACTCTGAGTAGACATTTGAAAAAGACAATAAAGTGTAAAGTGAAGTCGCTCAGTTGTGTCTAACTCTTTGCGACCCCGTGGACTGTAGCCCACCAGGCTCCTCTGTCCATGGGATTCTCCAGGCGAGAATACTGGAGTGGGTTGCCATTTCCTTCTCTGGGGGATCTTCCCAATCCAGGGATCAAACTCAGGTCTCCTGCATTGCAGGCAGACGCTTTAACCTCTGAGCCACGAGGGAAGTGACTTAGCATGTGGCCTGTGTACGTAGATGAATGACGTGATTCCTATTCTGGAGATGCTTCCAACCAAATTGAAATGGAAACAGGAGCATAAAGGACTTACTACTCCATTATAGAGCTTCAAAATAACTCTGAGTAGACATTTGAAAAAGATAATAAAGTATAAGGACATATCAAATTTGACATTTACCTAAATAGAAATACATGGCTTCTCTGTTAAATATTTGGAAACTTTGGACTGCTTTTTATTTTAGAATTCTTACATCAGATACTTTGTATCAATAATGGAGATAATAATACCTACCTCTCATAAAACATGTAATACTTTTTGAGGAGCTTTTAAATCTCAGATTTCATTTTATCCTCATTAATTTGATAATCTGCTGAGATTCTTTTCTGTCCATTGATTTGATTACAATTGCTACACAGCAAAAAGAGAGATGGAATCCGAGTATATTAGATCCTGAAGGAAGTATAAAGATAATCTAATCTAATGCTTTTATTTTAAAAATGAAGCTCAGGTCAAGGTTAAGTGACTCATCTTAGGTCACACTGCTAGTTAGAACTAAATCTTCTGACGTTAAATCAATCACGTTTTCTACCAAATCTGCTCATGTCCACTATTGGTTTTTTGAGCCTTGTGCTCCAGAAGACTGATGGGTTCAGGGGTGAATTATCCCTGGTTTGACTCTCTGGTCCACCCAAATGCACCGTTCACTGCTTGCTGCCTCTATCCTTGCCGTCCATTTCCCTCTACCTCTTCTTGTTCTTTCTCTTCTCTTTATTTAGATACTCATCTACATTAGACAGTCTGTTGGATCTGTTTCACCTGTGCTTGCCAGTGTGCATGCTGGCTGAAATGATTGGATCCTGATACCAAGGCATCAGACGGTACCAAAATGCCTGTCCCAGGATATTTGAATATTAAAATGAGTCCATTTCTAGAGCTAGAAAGTAGCTCTTTCTACTAAATGAGAAAGCAGGCTCATGAAATAGAGTAGAATTTGTAACACTTCACTGAGTTCCCCAACAAGGTTTGTTTCATAAAGAGTATATTAACAGCGTCTACCTAAGAGTGTAGACAGGGAAATATTTCTGATCCATGGTTACTCTGTCAAGGATACCAGTAGAGTCTCATGGTAACCTTTAAAGGGTAAATGTAGACCAAACTCTGTCTCAGGAGTGGGAAGAGGGCACTCTGGGCTCTGATCTCAGAAAGGCCCCAGTTTAGTTTTCAAGATTAGTTGTATAGAGTCTCAGAGAAGTGCTGACATTTTTAAAGTCTGTTCATCACAAACCATAGCCTTTTGTCTCTTGACCTGACCTCAATACCTATAAAGCCCTATGTACTTAAAAAAAATTATTTCTTTTAATTGGAGGCTAACTACTTTACAATATTGTGATTTTTGCCATACAACGGCATGAGTCATCCATAGGTGTACATGCATCCCCCACCCCCTNGTAAGGCCTCCCCAGACAGCCATTTTGCCTTTTTGCATTTCTTTTCCATGGGGATAGTCTTGATCCCTTGTCTCCTGTACAATATCAGATTTTTAAGAGTTCCTAATTCAAAAAGTTAAATCCTTCAAAATTCTGACTACATGGGTAGAAATCTGAGGATTTTGGAACTACTTTCAAATGCAATTTCAAAGGATATGGAGCCACAAGATCTAGTAAGAGTCCTGACTTTGCATCTTTCTAGGAAGAAAGATGGAGAAGGAAATGGCAACCCATTCTGATAATCTTGCCTGGAAAATCCCTAGGACAGAGGAGCCTGGTGGGCTAGAGTCCATAGGGTTGTAAAGAGTCAGACATGACTGAAGTGACATAGCTTGCAGGCACGCAGGAAGAAAGACCGAATAATTTTGCAACTAGAACAAAAATAGAATTTTGATAGGTCTACCTATTTTTAAATACCTCATAGATTTATGGAATATTCACACTGTGTCTAATGATGCAGTCAGAAGGCAATAGGATTTGATTTTCCTGCATCCATCCCATATCAGTGTCAATTAGAGTCATTCAGAAAATAGGGAAATAGTCATCCCTTTCTGTCCTTTGTTAGTGGCACAGAGCACTTGAAGAATCACCGAATTCTTTACTGTCTTTGCTCCGGGGCTGGGCTTACACCCAGTTTTTGGTCATATTGCTTAGGCTCATCCTGCACCATTTCTAGCATTTGGAGAATGTTTCTCATGGCAGCATCTAATCTCTGAAGCTGCTGTTTGAGGGAAAGTAATGATAAAGGGAAAACACTGATCTCCATTCCCGTGGTTGAGGCTACATAAACCTGAGTGTTACATGTATAGAGGTTTTAAAAGTGCATTCCTGCTTCATATTTTAATTTAGCCAGTGGTGAGGCTGACAGGGCAGTTCTCCCTCCCGTTATTTTGTAGGGATTCAGACAGCTGAAGGACATGTCCAAGGAAGCTGAGAATATGAAGAAAAGTCAGGTGCAAAACCCAACTCTTCTCAAATTTGTCTAATGCTCCTCTCACTACTGTGCTAAAGAGTTGATGCTTTTGAACTGTTGGAAGAGACTCTTGAGAGTCCCTTGGACTGCAAAGGGATACAACTAGTCTATCCTAAAGAAAATCGGTCCTGAATATGCATTGGAAGGACTGATGCTGAAGCTGAAACTCCAATACTTTGGCCACCTGATGTGAAGAACTGACTCATTGGAAAAGACCCTGATGCTGGGAAAGTTTGCAGGCAGGAGGAGAAGGAGATGACAGAGGATGAGATGGTTGGTTGGCATCACCAACTCTATGGACATGAGCTTGAGTAAGCTCTGGGAGCTGGTGATGGACAGGGAAGCCTAGTGTGCTACAGTCCATAGGGTCACAAAGAGTCAGACCCGACTGAGCAACTGAACTCACTACTCCTATTGTCACGTTGTCATCATTTCCTGCTTGTTTCAAGGGTTGAGGGTTCAAGCAGTCACATGTTCCAGTGAGCCAACAGTGTGCTGAAGGTAAACCTCAGGTCTGCTGGTCGGAGTGTAGTTATTTTGATATTCTGGGTGACATTTCTTAAGGCAACACGTTTTATGAGCACGGGCTTCAGAGAAACACAAACCTGAGGTCGAATTCTGGCTCTGCTTTTTCACTGGCTCTGTAACCACTCAGTCTCAGTTTCGTCTTCTGTGAAATAGGGGCAGCAGCAGTTCCCTCAAGATTGTTGTGAAGATTAACTACATAAAGCACGTAGTCTGTGCCCCAAAGGCACACAGTAAGCATTCATTAAACTAACTATATTAATTATTAATAGTATGCTCAACATTCTAACTCATTTACTAGAAAACATGGCTGTCTAGAAGTTCAAGGTCAGAAAGTATTTGACAAGCTCTGTTTGCAAATGAAATCTCCAAGCAAGAATACTGAAGTCGGTAGCCAATCCCTTGTCCAGAGAATCTTCTTGATCCAGGGATTGAACCCATGTCTCCTGCATTGCAGGCAGATTCTTTACCATCTGAACCACCAGGGAAGCTCCAAGATATACGTAAAATGTTCCAAATTTCCAGATAGGGCCACATGCATGCATTCTAAGTCACTTCAGTTGTGTCTGACTCTGCAATCCTATGGACCACAGCATGCTGGGTTCCTCTGTCCATGGGATTCTCCAGGGAAGAATACTGGATTAGGTTGCCATGCCCTCCTCCAGGGGACCTTCCTGACATGGCCTATCATATCTTTGTTTCTATTCTTTAAATATCAGGGGAGGCACCCAAAGAGGGCTAATGTACCAAAGAAAAAAAATAAAATAGAACAAGCCCTCATCTCGTTCAAACCACAAAACTCTAGGGTATTTCTGCTAAGGTTCTTGATGACCTTCTTTTCCAGCTCTAAGTCCAAAATACAGACTGGCATCTCTGCTTATTTTTGTGGACTAGTCCTCCAAGCATTTACTCCGTGATATATCATTACATAATATTTCTGTTCCCAGTTAATATGGTCCACAGTATTACTGAGTTACAAGTACTTTCTTTTATCACAAATATCCTGCTGTTGCTGTCAGTGATAATCTATTCTTTTCTCCTGCATTTTTTCCCCCATGGATGTATGGAAGATTTCTCCTCTGCCGGACAGATCCCTTCTGCTTCTGTGCCCCTGCTTCTGCCATGTCGTCTGTTTGCTGAAAGTCTGGGCTGCTGGCAAGAAGGCAGGCTCCATTCATTGGCATGAAGCAAAGCACACCCCACTGTTGCCAAGTGACCATGCATCACTACGCTTGTATTTTAGGTTTCCGGGTGTCTTATCCTTTGACATCTTCTTAAGTCCAGGTGGGGAGGAGCAGTGTTTGCAATGTTCAAGAGGCTGGGGCAGATGGATGCGTTTTTGGAAGGGGGGCCCTGAGAGCTGGCGCAGGAGGATGGAATCTGTAGTCATTTCTCCTCCACCAAGGTCATAGCAGGGTTCAGCTGGCATCAGCCACCCCTCCTTCCCTCCTTCCTTCCAAAAAACCTGTTCCAGTTGTCAAAGAGGCTTCCTGTAATTCAAGAGAATTTTTCAGATTTTCCCACTGTATTATAAAGGCAAACTTTCCCCCCTCCTTTTCTGACTCAATTTAAAAAAAAGATTTCTTATTCTCCCTCTCTTCCTTCTCTGCTTGCTTCCCTTCTCTCTCTTTCCTTCCTACCTTCCGCTTCCCTCCTTCTTTCTTACTTTCTCCCCCTCCTCTGTAGAGTTATCTTTATTTGTAAATTTTAAGATCAAGAACTCTGGAGCTAGACAGCCTGATTTTGAATTCCAGCTCTGACACTTCTCAGCTGTCTGTGGTACCTCTCTGTGACTCAGTTTACTCATCTGTAAAATCAGGATACTAATAGAACTTAATTTATAGGGTATGCTGATGATGGAGTTGATATGTACATGACCATCACATAGTGAGTCATAAGTGTGGGCTATTACTCATGTATTTATTTATTATTTTACAACCCAGATTTGTAGCACATTGACTAGAGACATTTTAGGATGTGCTATGATAAGTTTTAAACTTAGAAAAGACAGATATAAATACAATGCAGTTTTAAAATTTCTGTGAACATTCAACCTTAAAGAAAAAATTTAAAAAAAGGAAAACATATTTAACAAAAAAAGCATTTTCTAGAACATACTTTGGTGTTGCCATTTTTAGGAGTGAGAAGCACAATTATCCAACCTTGGGTACTGTTCGCTTTGGTTGCGTGTACCATATTAAAATATGTAGGTAACTAAATACAAACATAGGTTTTTATTGCAATCTGCTGAATGTATTTGAGGGGTTTTAGTCCCAGCTGTTCCATGTATATTTAGTTAAATAATGTAGCTCTATAAGAACAAGTGTTATGCTATTTTTAAAGGCACATTGTTTTTTAATTAGCTGCACGTATATGTTTTGTTTTATTCTGAGTAGAAAGTACTCAGACTCAGGGCTTTCTGTGCATGGCTGCCTCCATAACATGTGACCACCACTGGATGCCAGAGAGTGGATTTTTTCTTATGCTTTCCCCCAAAACAAAGCTGTTGATAAGACATTGAACTCGGGTCATTTTTCTAATGCTTCCGTGGAATTCTCCAGACAAGAATACTGGAGTAGGTAGCTGTTTCCTTCTCCAGGGGATCTTCCCCACCCAGGGATCAAATGCTGGTCTCCTGCACTGCAGGCAGATTCTTTACCATCTGAGCCAACAGAGAAGCTTTTCTAATGCTTCAGTCATGTCTAACTCTTTGTGACCCCATGGACTGTTGCCCAACAGGCTCCTCTGTCCATAGGATTCTCCAGGCAAGAATACTGGTGTGGGTCACCATGCCCTCCTCCAGGGGATCTTCCCAACCCAGGGATTGAACCCATGTTTCCTGCAACTCCTGTATCTCAGGCAGGTTCTTCACTGCTGAGCCACGGGGGAAGCCTTATACATAGGTCTTTCTGGGGAAATAACCAGCAGCTCTTTTGCGTTTCAGACAAGTAGGAGCTTTATAAACATTGTTTGGTGATATTTCTCTCTTCTTGATCTCTTAACCCATCATTGTCCTGCCTATAAAATTAAAGTAATATACCTATCCTTCTTGCCTCACTAAAATTTGTTAAGGCTTATCAAATCATCTGTCATATGTTGGAAACAATTTTCAGGACTGTTTTTTAGAAGATACTTTCAAATGCTATTTGTCATCATACCTAGATTTCTAGGTAAGGTCCATTTTTGTTAATTTGTTGGGAGAAATGCATGTTGAGATTCAAAATCAAATTATCAAGTGGAATATAAACAGAGAAAACATTGAAGTGTATTTTTTATACTTTGGCATTTTCACATGAGTTCTTGCCAATCAGTTTCTTTTTTATGACTATAAGCTGGTACCTTCCCTCCCCCACCCCCAGCAGCTCACCCCCCACTCTGTTAAGAACAAATGCCCTTTAATCAGATTCTGTTTGCTGACAGCTTTCTTTTTATATGAATTTCAAGTATAGTATATTATATGGAGTTCCCAGTTGCCATTCTGTGCCCACATAAAATCATATTGGTTCTGTCAATTGATAGATGTAAATTACAAAAAGAAACTCTGGTTTGGAAAGCTGAAAGTTGGCTATCATTAAGATTTCATTTGCATCCAAGTCTGATTTCTGTTTTACATAGAAGAAGTTAGGGTTATGATTTCTGTTAAAAACTGTTTTCTGGGTACCAAAATATACACTGCATGCTTTCAAAGAGTAAAATTTCCAATGCCATTTGGTGACTGGGAATGGAAAGGGAGATGACTAGATGGCCCTGGATATGGATATCAAGTGGAACAATTAAACCACCTGGAGAACTATACACATGGAAATGGGACAAGGGGTCTTTCATTGCCAGTTTGCTGATTAAAATCTGGGCTGAGTCAGAAGTGATCTCAAGCCATTAGCATCCTACCCTTGGCCAAGGGCCTACTGAGAATAAAATAAGTATGAAATGGGCTTGTTCAGCTCCCCAGGGCCACAACCCCTTCAGATATTTCTTAATGTTAAACTCATTAGCAATGTCTTTGGAGATAGGAACTTAAGCAAATCAAGTTCTGACCATCTCCTTTAATTCTGAACAGACTGAGTTTGAGGGGTGGTGAAACTTGTCTCTTGATTGTATTGATGGTCACTCAGTGGAGAGTCCCAGTATCTAGTCTTGTCAATCCATCAACTGTGGTGAGCACCATAAAACAAACAGGAGGGGCTTAGCAAGGCTGTTGACCTCTTGTGAACTGGAATGGCAGTGCATGCAATTGAAGAGTGAGGTCTGGGGAAAAGGAGTAATAAAGGTCTCTTTAATAGGCTAGATTTGGGTAACAATTGCAGTGAGTGTGACGGAGATAAGGAGAAGGGAATCAGCCAGTGCTGGAGTCTCAGAAGACTGAGCTGTTAAGTGGTTGCATGTACGGGGTTACTTGTGTGTGATATTTATGCACACATGTATGTATACGATATAGTTGCTTTAGAGGCTTCCCAATGCATATGTGTATGTATACTACATAAAATAAAATGCCATTCTTCTATAGTTACAAATGTGAGCATACTAAGGGTGATTCCACCAGCTCTGATCAAAGGTCCCATGCTTTTACGATCTCATCTTTCAGGCTGCAGGAGGTACAATATCAGTTAAAACAGGGGCTTCCTTGATGGCTCAGATGGTAAAGAATCCACCTGCAATGCTGGAGACCAGGGTTCGATCCCTGGGTTGTGAAGATCCTCTGGAGAAGAGAACGGCAACCCACTCCAGTATTCTTGCCTGGAGGATTCCATGGACAGAGAAGCCCAATGGGCTACAGTCCATGGGGTCACCAAGAATCGGATGTGACTGAGTGACTAACACTTTCACTTTTCACTTTCTATCAGTCTCTCTAAGGTACAATATTAGTTAAAACAGTCCCTGTCTGAGTTGAGATTTTGGTATTTGGAGGGCTGGCTGTTAAAATGGACGGGATAGCAGAGGACTTTTCTTTTAGACTCAGCTGTCCCACACAAAACACTGGGTAGTAGGAGGAAGCTCCTAAACCTCTCTGGACTTCCTTTGCTTATAGGCAAATCAGATTAGATAGATGACCTCTGATCTCCTTTTCTAAAAGTCTTGCTTCCCAAATAATAGTCGTGGTGGTAGCGTTGGTGGGACTCTACCTTTATTTTTTACTGAGTTGGTGTAATTTCTGATAGCCTTTGTCTATCCCCTCCCAGGGAGTCCTCTCACTTTTTGTTCCTCTGAGGTCCTGGAAAAAAGGAAAAAGTGAGGAAAGTGGTCAGAAGAGGTGAGAGCGAAGCAGAGCCCTGGTAGGGTTCTGAGCTGGTGCATTGCTTCCCCAGCCAGCTCTCTGCCCAGGTGCCTGCCTGGCAGCCAGACAGGACATTTGCCCACCCCACCCCCAACCTGGGCGAATGCTGTGCCTCACAGGGAACAGCCCAGGGTTATAGCTGCACTTTATTTGTTAAATAAAAGGAGATAATTAAAGAAGCTATAAAAATTCCCTCCAGAGCCTGTATTTGATCTGCACACTGGCTTGGTTTATTAATTGATACAGATTTCTGGTTCAGTTCACCGTGTGCCTCTCGTGGAGCAAGGAGATCTGTGTGGTCAGGGTCTGTGACAGCCGTAGTCTGGGGGCCCAGAGCTGCCCACCGTGTGAGGTATGGCTCCTCTTTCTGAGAAAGTCAGTCACTGCGGCCAAAGACACGGGGTCCAGATATTCAGGTCATGCAAGCGAGAGCAAGGGAGAAAGCCACTGTTCCTGACCCCGCCTGACGTCCCTCTCTTGTCCCCATTTTCTTCTTCTTCGTGTTGCTGTTTTCCTGATACATTTTATTCCCCCATTTTCTTCTCCCCCATTCCCTTAAGTAGAGGTGACACAGATCAATACCTTTGATGGAAAGTAATAATCAGGCCTATTAAGTGACAAAGGTTTACTCTGTAACAGCTGTGCTGGCGGGAGAGGAGAGCTTGTCTGACTAATGAATCATGAAACAATCAGGCAGTAGCCATTTGTGTTTAGATCTGTAAATATGGTGTGGTTCAAGTGCCAGACCATTGCCGGCACTCCAGCTGGGGCACAGATGGTCCGCATTCATAGCAGCGCGAGTGTGAAGAAAGGGTTTTTTCCCTTTCTCTGTCCCACACTGCACCTCTCCGAACCTCCCTTCAGCTCTGTGCAAAAGGAACTTAAAGAAAGGGGACGCATTTTAGGGCAGGATGCACCTCCAATGTGGATTTCACTGTAGGTTACCAAGTGCTGGTGGTTCCTAAAGGCTCCACCTGGGAGGAAAGAAATGCTCACAGAAAATGTCACTGTTCTGTATTCCCCCAAGACTCTCCGGTGGCTTGGACAGTGAAGAATCTGTCTGCAATATAGGAGATCCAAGTTTGATCTCTAGGTCAGGAAGATCTCAAGGGAAAGGGAATGGCAACCCACTCCAGTATTCTTGCCTGGAGAATTCCATGGACAGAGGAGCCTGGCAGGCTACAGTCCAGGGGGTCACAAAGAGTCGGACACGACTGAGTGACTAACACTTTTTCTTTTTTCTAAGAAGACATGATCCATATGTGACTCTAAATGTCTGTTGGAATTGTCACTGTAAAATATATTCCTTTTTGCTTTTCTTACCCATTACTGTACTTGATCTCCTGTTTTGTTCTTAGCTGTAAACTGAACAAATTGAGAGAAAAACTGATGTTCCAAGATGAGAAAGTCACTATACAAAGTTAAAGTTGTTCTTTGAAAATATGCTAATAATGTCTGTTGGGATTCTTTCTCTTAGTTCTTGAGATAAGGATCTTTATCTTCAAGAGATCAGAATTTCAAGAGCGAGGCATCCTGACCTTAATCAAATATGGATTTTAGGGGTGTTGATGGCAGTTGTTTGCCTTAACCAAGAAAGATTTATTTTTTCCTAGATATGGAAACTAAGCCTCCGTTTGAAAGAAATTAACACTTGAAGTCATTCTTGGTTTAATTATTTCTTTATCAATTTATTTTATGGCTGCTTTTTACTTGTTTTATTTTCTCACTTCTTTTGGTGTTCAAAATCTTTGTTACTGAGAAATTTCTGGTAAGTTCCTATTAGAACTTGCATTGTGGCATCCTTTCAACAATGGGAAACACATTCTTACCATTTTTTCTCACCTTTAAAACGTGTAATAGATATAGTGGGGCTTCCATGGTGGCTCAGATGGTAAAAAAAAAAAAAATGCCTGCAATGGGGGAGACTTGGGTTCGATACCTGGGTTGGGAAGATCCCCTGGAGAAGGGAATGGCTACCCACTCCAGTATTCTTGCCTGAAAAATCCCATGGACAAAGGAGCCTGGTGGACTATAGTAGGCAGACTTACAAATGTTTAGGAATAGTCAAGAAAGTCAGATATTTGACAATATATTCTGGAATTTACATTTTCCTCTTAAATTTGGCTTCTTTTGGGGGGGCTCATTTTCTTTTCCTTTTCTCTGTTTAGAGAAATTAACAAAGGTCTTTTTCAGGATGAGCTACAACTAGTGAAATAAATGCTGTCCAGTTTTTAGCTGAAGTGCTAAACTCTGAGTTTACTTATGGAACTACAGATATTCATGAAATGTTAATGAGAGTATTGGGTTGTGATAAAATAGGTGGAGCATTGTCTCCAACTAGCTGTTTGAGGCTGGCCGACTTTGCTCCCTAAGGAGGGGGCTGGTGTAAAGGTGACTTAGCTTTGATTTAAGGTTGCTGGTGTGTGTGCTAAGTCACTTCAGTCCTGTCCAGCTCTTTTCGACCGTACGGACAGTAGTCCACCAGAATCCTTTGTCTGTGAGATTCTCCGGGCAAGAATACTGGAGTGGGTTACCGTGCCCTCCATCGTGGGATCTTCCCAACCCAGGGACTGAACCTGCGTCCCATGTCTCCTGCCTCGGCAGATGAGTTCTTTATATCTAGTGCCTCCTGAAAAGCCCAAGGTTGTTGGTAAATTCACTAATCATTGAACCAGGAAGAAGCAGTGCAAAGGAAACCGTGAGATTAGATGGAAGAGTGTCTGAATATGGCTCCCCATGGTCTTCCCAGATATGCCCAGAGTTTGGTGGATTAAGGTCATCTGGTGGAGGTGGGAACACAGGAGGCGGAATGCTCACTGCCATCTCCAATGCTTAGAATGCCGCCGTTCCAGGATCAATGACATTGTCATCTAAGGACACTCTTATCATGCTTCAGTTACATGCTTTCACATACTGATTGTGTCTCTGTCCATCGGGCCTATTGCAGGTCTGGCCATAGCTTAACACAAACCCACCCTGAAAAATAATGCTGGTGGCACCATGACCCTGTTCCCCAAGGCTCTTTAAAGTACAACACCATTCCAGTGCTTGGCAAACTTGGAATAGCGCATATATATATATATATATATTTGCTATTGAAAGAAGAATTTTATTACTTACGTTTTCCAGAGGGAGAGGGGCATGCCATGCCACGCAGGACCATAGGGGAGGCATTAGGTTTTTGTCAGGAGATGGAAGAAATGAGGGGAAATCCTAGATCAGGAGCTTTATTGAGGTTTCCATAGGAAAGGCAAGGCAGGGCTAGGGAAGTAGTTTAGTATTGGGTGGTTTGAATCATCTTGGTGAGCTTTGGGGCATAAAGGCTATCCCCAGCTATCTGGTACCTGCCCTGGCCAAGGGGCCTGGGGGTATATTGGCTTGGTCTGTGAGTTAAATAAAGGGCAAGAGTGACTTGCATATAAAAGACTTGCTTCCAAGTAAGCTGTTTGAACAAATAGGATATAGAAAATAAGAGGAATGATAAACACAAGAAATAAAACTGGGGAATTTCCTCATGGTCCAGTGCTTAGGACTTGGTGCTTTCACTGTCAAGGGCCCAGGTTCAATCCCTAGTTGGAGAAAAAGAGGCATTGAAACATGTATAATATCATATAAGAAACTAATTGTCAGTCTAGGTTCGATGCAGGATACAGGATGCTCGGGGCTGGTGCACTGGGATGACCCAGAGGGATGGTATGGGGAGGGAGTTGGGAGGGGGGTTCAGGATTGGGAACACGTGTACACCCGTGGCAGATTCATGTTGATGTATGGCCAAACGAATACAATA
>SJYA01001198.1:3171019-3201169 GCA_006410615.1 Neotragus moschatus
TTTATTTATTTATTTATTGATCTTTTAAAGGTTTGTGCATCTAGACTTGATCCGGATTATTTTATTTCATCTGTCTTTGAAAGGTAAGCATAGTTTTATTAATACAGGTATTAGGAAGTATTTGGAATTTAAGTTAATTTTGTCTTAACTTTAAAAAAATCTGTCTCAAATATTTTTTTAATAGATTTAAGGTAGTGGATTTGTTGACAATGGCTTCACAACATCAAAACACAGTACTTGATGCAGAGCATGAGAGATCCATGTTAGAAGGCGCTCTTACATTTCTTGTGATTCTTTTGAGTCTTCGTTTACATTTAGGTAAAAAGCACTAATACAAATACTTCGGTACCTCCCTTTCCTCCCCTTACCCTATGGTAGTAACTGGTTTATGGAAAAAAAGGAAAGGATGCATTTCATACTCTTGACACGATATGTTTTATCATTAATACTCCTTTTAGAATATTCTTTGAACCCTTACTTAAGGGAACTGCAAATAGCAGGGTAGTTAAACTGCAGTTATATTGGGACATTGTTTTCTTTGCCCTGTGATTTTTGAAGCATCTCATTTTTGGTAAAATAACTTAATTGTGTGGTAAGTTGTTTCTTTATAATATATAAATATTCAGATATATTAATTCTATTTTTAATTTTAGGAATGTCTGATGATGAGATTCTCAGAGCAGAGATGGTAGCCCAGCTGTGTATGAATGACAGAACACACAGTTCATTGCTGGACCTCATATCCTTTTAAGAGTTTAATTTTCTTTTAGTTGTAGGATCTAAATTACAAGTAATATTTATGGATTAAAATATATTGCTTTCTGATTAAGACTTTTTTTTTGAGATTGGAAAATAATATGGTAAAAAACTCCCAATTTTTTGTTCAATTCTGTGTTCAAGACCAGTGGCAGATTTGCCTCTAATCATCTCCTCTCAGGGTGCTTTTGTTAGACTTTGTTTAAGCATCAGGACTCTTTGTTCTCGGCACCCTGGAACCTGNTTGGAAAATAATATGGTAAAAAACTCCCAATTTTTTGTTCAATTCTGTGTTCAAGACCAGTGGCAGATTTGCCTCTAATCATCTCCTCTCAGGGTGCTTTTGTTAGACTTTGTTTAAGCATCAGGACTCTTTGTTCTCGGCACCCTGGAACCTGACCTTCTAGGATAGCAGTAGTAAAAGGGAGCTGGGCACTTGGCAAAAGGCAGCTAGGTCTACAGTATTTGTGTAACCAGGATGGAATTCATCATTAAAATTTAGAGTTATGTCTTGTAATTATCAGAGTTTTAAACATTCTGAGTATTTTTTCCTGAGAATTCAGTTTTAAACCAAGAGGCTTTGAAGGGCAAAGGCTATTGTCTACAAACTTTAAAACCTTAAGATTCTCTATAGGACTGGGGATTCAGTGGACATTTTATTATTTTTTTTAAGGTATTGTTANCCATCCTAACCATCCACCAACAAACCCTTCTCTATTTTTTCCAAAGATGCTTATCACCCTATGACCTGTTTAAAAGTTTCTTGTTTAGTGTCTGTTTACCCCAACTAGAATGTGATTCAGTGATGACGGTGGTATTTACCTGTGGTTTTCAGTGCCCAGAAAAATGTCTGGCATAGAGTAGATGTTTAAAAAAATTCTATTGAGTGAATGAATGCTATTATTAGTAGCTGGAGGATGGTGAGATGGTATTCCACTTCTATTTTAGGAAATACCATTTCTTTTCTCTATTTGCATAGGTTCAGTCAAGGTCCAGATTAGAAGATATACACTCCTCACTTCCCACATGCAGCAAGATCTATAACAATTTTTGATCTCCACCTCTGCCCTTCAGTTGTGCTATTGATTAATAAAATGATAGTATGTTTGAATTGGGTCGGTCACGGTGAGGACTAATGTGCCTCTTCAGATCTTCCTTCTTTTAATAATTATTTTATTGTGATTTTACTATGAAGGAATACATAATCGTCTCTTCCCTGGTGGCTCAACGGTAAAGAATCTGCCTGCAGTGCAGGAGACCTGAGTTTGATTCATGGGTCGGGGAGATCCCTTAGAGAAGAAAATGGCAACCCAAGCCAGTATTCTTGCCTGGAGAATCCCATGGACAGAGGAGCCTGGCAGGGTCACAAAGAGATTGTAGTCGGACGTGACTGAAGTGACTGATGACCCACATAATCATCCTTGGAAAATCAAGCACTTCAAAATTATATAACAGAGCTCTCCTTCTCTGGCAACATGTCTGAAAAATAAGACCACTGTTAGAAAGTTGTTCTATAGCCTTCTTAGATCTTATTTCTTCTTTATTGTTTATTATTTTTATTAAACATTCACATTAAACAGAGAAAGGCTTGCTTTGGGATATGCTGAAAGTCAATAAAAGACCTGATCCTTGGTGTTGGGAAATCGAAACCTTAAATATGGAGAGAGGGCAAATATAAAAAGACAATACTTCTGAAGAAATGTGCTAACTAATTCTGTGAGAATGAGAAGCATAAGTGCTAGAGGACCAAGACCCATAGGGTAAAGGCAGCCGAATGAGAGGAATCCAGGTAGAATAACTGTTGGTCCCAAACGATGTCAAAATGGAAAGAAACAATTCTGTGTCTTTCTGTAGGAGAAGGCGATGGCAACCCACTCCAGTACTCTTGCCTGGAAAATCCCATGGACAGAGGAGCCTGGTAGGCTGCAGTCCATGGGGTCGCGAAGAGTCGGACACGACTGAGCGACTTCATTTTCACTTTTCACTTTCATGCATTGGAGAAGGAAATGGCAACCCACTCCAGTGTTCGTGCCAGGAGAATCCCAGGGACGGGGGAGCCTGGTGGGCTGCTGTCTATGGGGTTGCACAGAGTCGGACACGACTGAAGCGACTTAGCAGCAACAGCAGCAGTATCTTTCTATAGTGCTTTTCTTTTCATGGTTTAAAAAATACCCCAAAGAGAAAAAATGTAAAGGATATTCTTCTCATTTTATATATATATATATATATATATATATATTAGTTAAAATATGTTATCCCTCCTTAAAGAATTGGCCACTATTGTTTTAAGATATAAAGTGACTGGAATAACCATGCATATCTGATTATAATGAAATGAATACACTGAAATAAGTCCATGTGTAAAAGGTGAATGAAATTCTGTCTGTTCCTATGTAACCAGCAAAGAAAAGAGAAATCCTTTTGGGTGGCATAAGTAACGATCTACTTGCATGTAGACTATAATTTAAAATTGACTCCTGAATTTGTCAAGCCTTTTGACCTGTATTCAAAACACTTCGAGAGGGCTCACGCCAGCAAGTTACAATACTGTATTTATCAGCAGCCACCTGCAGGGCTTTAGTCTCCAGCTGCTGCTTTTTTCCCCCACTCCATTGAAACTTTTTATTTAAAATGGCTGTAGACCAAATAGCATTGACTGAGAAAAGAAAGCCAAAGGGTAGCGCTTCCTTAAAACCATTATTTGATTGGGACAAAAGGGCAAGGTTTCCTGAATCAACCTTAAGAAATACAGATATTGAACATGTTAACAATACCAGTGTTCTTCCAAAACAACCACATTACACCCCACCTCACTGGGTCTATTGATTGGAATGTCGTGCAAATGAAAGGAACGAAAGAAACCCAAAGTGCTTCTTCTAACAAGGTGCCATCAATAATGTCCACATGGGCGATCCTTCCTTGATTTAAGAGCTTGTCACCTTCGTGCACCCACTTAAAACTCTCTGGATAGGGGAAAACACCCTCCTGCCCCAAACAGAATGCTAGATTAAGAAAGATTCGTCCCATTCCGCTGCCCTATTTCTCATCCTGCCTGTTTTCTTGGGCTCTCTCTCTCCTGTAGCATTCTGTCTCTTGATCATGTGTAGTATTGACTCGCTGATGTACGTTTGTACTCCTAAACTTAGACCCTGTGCATTGTGTATTTCCATATAATAGAAGCGATTTTTACATGGGAAAAGATTTGCTCTTTGAAGGCATCTTCTTAAGGAAGAACCATCCAGAGAACACAGCTGGCTTTGGAAAATTGAGTTTCTACTGAAAGTTTCCTGCTATTATCTTGACAATCTTATCATTATCAAAGCATTTGAATATTAGGTATGACAATGAACACTCGCTGCAGGGAAGAGAGGAGCAAGGCCATAAGTGGGAGGGGGCCGCTAACAATTGTGCCCCCTGTGGCAGCCATCATAATTTAATATCCTCACACTGGGAGGCTCCATTTCACTTGGCCCGCATTGAGCTACTCGATATGTTGTTTCTCTTTGGCCAAACCATCAGGGTTGTCCCTTGAACAGCCTGTAAGACTTCAAATAAAAGATCATGCTGATCATAGCCTAAGGGTAGGATTTGTGTTTTGCATGGGAGTGAGTAATTTAACTATTACGCGGAGGGAGGCTTCTGGGTTTGAACAGAATTTATTTCAAGATTGCACTAAACTTGTTGGTAGATCAATAGTTTTTCTTCTTATTGACTAGGTGTCTCTTGCTGAAAAATAGGGAAGACACATCCATTAAATGATAATGACGAGATATATTGGAGTTGCCACATGCTGATACCCCATTCTGTTTGTCTTGTACTTTGTGACTGGATACTTTTTTTTTTTTTTTGCAGTGGATTTAACTTTTTCCCACATTTCTGCTCACTATCAGGTAGGATTTGAAGCTGTCCTGTTAAAGATTCTAAGTAGAAGAGACTGGTTATCGTTCATGTAATTTCCACTCTTGTTTTTGTTCTGATATCAGTGCCGGGGATAACCTTCATGAAGTCTTTAAGACATTATCATTTGAAAATAGACTCATGAGCTCAGCTGTATCTTGCCATAGTGTGGTACAGAATATACTATAAGGAGCATTTGTCTTAGTCTGGATCACATGAAAGGGTTTGTTATATTTTTATACTGTAACACTGTCCTATAACAAACATTTGGAGGATAGTTGTTATGGTGAGCTCCAGGGTGTTTCCGAGAGAGAAAAGGAAAAAAAAAAAAAGGATTAATATGCTTTCTTCTTTGTGGGACTGATTTAGACTGTGAAATGGGGCTTATCCAAGGTTACGGATGTAGCAGAGTGCAGTGTTAAATTAGGACGACCTGACCACCATGTGGTTTTGATGATCATGGGTTGTCTCCAAGACCTACTTTTGGAAAGAACAAGAGATGTTAGTAGAGCTGTTAAGCATTTGGTCCTTTATTTTTATTCATTAAGATCCAAACAGTGGGAAGCTCTCACAGAAAAATGCCTGGCTTAAAATACCACATCACCAAGGGAAAGTGGATACTTTACTTTTTTTTTCAACTGCTGAATTTATTTTAGAAACTTAAAGGCTTTGTTGTTGTTGTTGTTTTTCAGTCACTGAGTGGTGTCTGACTCTCCGAGACCCCAGGAACTGCAGCATGCCAGGCTCCTCTGTCCTCCACGATCTCCCGGAGTTTGCTCAAATTCATGTCCAGTGAGTCAGTGATGCTATCTAACCATCTCATCCTCTGATGCCCCCTTCTCCTGCCTTCAATCCTTCCCAGCATCAGGGTCTTTTCAAATGAGTCAGTTCTTCGTATCAGGTGGCCAAAGTATTGGAGCTTCAGCTTCAGCATCAGTCCTTCCAATGAATATTTAGGGTTGATTTCCTTTAGGATTGGTTTGAAGGCTTTATCTATTGATAAAGGGGTAGTTTTCTGTTGCCCATACTCTAGAGTAAATTTTAACCAATATGAGCTCATTAAAAAATGCAAAATTGTGGTCTGAGATGTCTCTTTAAGATTCCCATGACCACAAAGGCCTCATCTCTTGTTTTGGAGTCCTGTGACTTCACACATGAAGGCCAGAGGGCATTGTGGTATCTGTGCACTTGGGTTGTTTGCATTTGTACTCAAGATGGTGAAGAGTTATCATGACCAAGTTTCATTTCCAAGTCGATTTGATAGAACATTTGAACATGAATTATTATTATTGGTATATTTATGCTGAGTCTCCATGGAGAACAAAGACTCTTCAGGAAATGGGTCCTGACTAATGATCTGTAATCATGATGACAAAGAATAGTTTAGGTTAAGGAGCAGACCATCAAAGGTAACACCCTACTCTTTCCTTGTATATGTGTATGCATATTTGTGTAAAGTGCTGGACAAGCAAACAACAGCTGAAGGAGAGCTTAAGGGAAATTCTTCCTGTTTAATAAGAGGTATAAATGCTGAGATATACATGTGTCTAAATGTGTATCTTTCTCTATGAGCACCAAAAGGTATCATTATCAGTTTTAAAAATGAGATGTGAAATAGACACATAGATTATCCCATGTGATATTTGCATTTTTAGTTTTTAAAGGCACAATGTTCCAAACTTGGGTCTCAGGGAGGTAGAAAAGCAGATTCAAAGAGACATTAATCACTGAAATAATTCAGGCTCAAGAGAATTTAAAAATATTAGTAGAGAGTTTGATTGGGGAAAGTATAAGAGAAATTTTCCATAAGTTATCTTTGCGAAGTCCTTGGTGGTAAGGGTATTAAAATTGTCATTTAATGATTGATGCTGAATGTGTATAGCGGGGCTGCTGTTTTCTCCTGAGATCACGTTTTCCTCAAAGCCTCACTTGGCATCTTCGTATTTTATAGTGGCTCAGGTATTGCAGCTAAAGGAGGCAGAATGGCATGGTCTTCAGGACCGTGGACTTTGATGCTGACTACTCTGGGCTCATTCCCAGCCCCACCAATTACTGGTTGTGACAGAAAGTAACTTGTACCTCCCAGTACCTCTGTTACATTATTTTTAAAATAAGGCTGTAGTAAAGATTAAGTCAGTTAATATATGCAGGGTTTTGCAGTGCAGGGCTTATGGTGACTTGTTTTCTCTCTATGCCTTAGTTGCCGGTTTTAGGGGTAGTAATTGTACTTCTCCCATAGGGCTGTTGTTAGGATTTAATGAATTAATATTGTGTATGCAAGATACTGGTCCCATCACTTCATGGGAAATAGATGGGGAGACAGTGGAAACAGTATCAGACTTTATTTTTTTGGGCTCCAAAATCACTGCATATGGTGACTGCAGCCATGAAATTAAAAGACGCTTACTCCTTAGAAGGAAAGTTATGACCAACCTAGATGACATATTCAAAAGCAGAGACATTACTTTGCCAACAAAGGTTCGTCTAGTCAAGGCTATGGTTTTTCCAGTGGTCATGTATGGATGACCACAGAGTTGGACTGTGAAGAAAGCTGAGCGCTGAAGAATTGATGCTTTTTAACTGTGGTGTTGGAGAAGATTCTTGAGAGTCCCTTGGACTGCAAGGAGATCCAACTAGTCCATTCTAAAGGAGATCGGTCCTGGGTGTTCTTTGGAAAGACTGATGCTGAAGCTGAAACTCCAGTACTTTGGCCACCTCACGCGAAGAGTTGACTCATTGGAAAAGACTCTGATGCTGGGAGGGATTGGGGGCCGGAGGAGAAGGGGACAATAGAGGANGCAGATGGTGACTGCAGCCATGAAATTAAAAGACGCTTACTCCTTAGAAGGAAAGTTATGACCAACCTAGATGGCATATTCAAAAGCAGAGACATTACTTTGCCAACAAAGGTTCGTCTAGTCAAGGCTATGGTTTTTCCAGTGGTCATGTATGGATGACCACAGAGTTGGACTGTGAAGAAAGCTGAGCGCTGAAGAATTGATGCTTTTTAACTGTGGTGTTGGAGAAGATTCTTGAGAGTCCCTTGGACTGCAAGGAGATCCAACTAGTCCATTCTAAAGGAGATCGGTCCTGGGTGTTCTTTGGAAAGACTGATGCTGAAGCTGAAACTCCAGTACTTTGGCCACCTCACGTGAAGAGTTGACTCATTGGAAAAGACTCTGATGCTGGGAGGGATTGGGGGCCGGAGGAGAAGGGGACAATAGAGGATGAGATGGCTGGATGGCATCACTGACTCAATGGACATGAGTCTGAATGAACTCTGGGAGTTGGTGATGGACAGGGAGGCCTGACATGCTGTGATTCATGGGGTCGCAAAGAGTCGGACATGACTGAGTGACTGAACTGAACTGATATGGTCTTTGATCCATTAACAAAGGTAAGTATTTATGGCTATTTTGTTGTTTTCCAGTTCTCAAAAACAAAGATTTCTTAAAAATTGCTTTGAATAAGAGAGAGGTTATGTGGGATAGAAGATGAAAAGGCGCAGATGCAAACTGCCCCCTCCATCGTGTTTTTTCCATTGCACATCTCAACTGTCTGGAGATGTTTTTTTTTCAATGGGTGTGTTCTTCTGGCTTTTACTTTTTCTTCCTCTGTTTACTTCCTGAAAACTGACACCTGGAGATGAGAAAGAGATTTGAGTAAAATGTGACGTTGTCCTTTTAGATCCTAGGAATACTCTGGTGAAAGATTCAGCTAAAAGGAAAATTTTGGATTATATGTGATTTTCATTTATATTTGATACTTTAGTTCTCTTTTGCTATGGATAATTGAGAGTTGACTGAATATTATGCTAACTACCCAACTAAATATAACCTCCTGAGGAAAATTTATTCTTTGTACTCCTTTGCTTTTTTATTGTGATGAAAAGAAGAAGAAGAAAAAAAACCCAGAGACTCAACGGGCTGTAACTTTAATAGGTCATTCCAGCCAGTGCTTACCTTCACAAAATTCTGATAATACAGGGAAGACAATACAGTGATCAAAAGCAGTGATGAGATTTTTTAGCAGCATTAACCGTCATGACCTAGCAAAATGAAAGAAAATGGTTTAACAGAACTGTCAGCTTCAATATAGCTAATAAAGGCATGGATAAATGTTTATTACATACCGGAGACAGATCATTTCTGTACAGAAATTGAGGATGACCTTTACTGATAACTCTTATCTGCCTGATATCCTGAGAGAGAGGGCGAGGGAGAGGGGAGAGAAGCATATTTGCTGATATTTATGAAAGGAGAAATTATCATGTGCAAATAAAACATTTTAGTAATGATTATCTCAAGTCACCCTCTTGCCCTCTCTTCCACCCCCACAGACATACCTCATGGAGGTAAAATATAGATTCCTTTCTCGGAGACCAAATGTGCCTGAAAGTGGCATGGGTAATTTCAGGGAAATTCTAGCTAAACTCACCATGTCTTAAAAAAGCAAAGAATAGGCACAGGTGGATATGAATACTTGTATTAATTATGTTGACTTAATTTCTTCTCAGAGATTATAAAAGTATTGCAATTATTTAACACTCTTTTAGTAACATGGTCTGGAGAAGGAAATGGCAACCCACTCCAGTATTCTTGCCTGGAGAATCCCATGGACGGAGGAGCCTGGCGGGCTATAGTCCACGGGGTCGCAAAGAGTCAGACACGACTGAGTGACTTCACTTTACTTCACCCACTCCAGTATTCTTGCCTGGAGAATCCCATGGATAGAGGAGCCTGGTGGGCTATAGTCCATGGGGTCACACAGTCAGACATGACTGGTAACCAGCACTTCCATGACTTAAATGTCTTTTTTTCCCTTTCACTCAGAGGCTAACTTATTTTTTCTTTCAGTTTTCTTTTAAACAGACTACAGGCAACTTTTTTTGCACACCTGACTTAAAGAAGTGCTGCCAAAAGGGCTGGTTGTTTCAGTTCAGTTCAGTTCAGTCGCTCGGTCATGTCTGACTCTTTGCAACCCCATGAATTGCAGCACGCCAGGCCTCCCTGTCCATCACCAACTCCTGGAGTTCACTCAGACTCATGTCCATTGACTCCGTGATGGCATCCAGCCATCTCATCCTCTGTCGTCCCCTTCTCCTCCTGCCCCCAATCCCTCCCAGCATCAAGGTCTTTTCCAATGAATCAACTCTTCGCATGAGGTGGCCAAAGTACTGGAGCTTCAGCTTTAGCATCATTCCTTCCAAGAAATCCCAGGGCCGATCTCCTTCAGAATGGACTGGTTGGATCTCCTTGCAGTCCAAGGGATTCTCAAGAGTCTTCTCGAACACCACAGTTCAAAAACATCAATTCTTTGGTGCTCAGCCTTCTTCACAGTCCAACTCTCACATCCATACATGACTACTGGAAAAACCATAGCCTTGACTAGACGGACCTTGGTTGTGTTTAGGAGCCATCATTGGCTCTTCTCACTTAGAGACATGATCTTTGTATTCTCTTTTTCTCTGTCTTTCACAGCTGCAACTGTCATGCATTCCCCCAGCTCATTTGGACTTCTCTGAGCCACTGACTCTGCCATTATTAAGGTAGGATGAGTTTTCCACAATGTCATAGGGGACTTGTTTGACATTTAATATTGAATACAGTAAGTCCCTTACATATCAACCAGTTCCATTCCAGAAGCAGGTTCATATGGCCAATTTGCCTGTAAGTCTAACATAGCTTAGGTACCCATCTAAAACAACTGGCTATATATAGTGGTGTACTGTAATAGGTTTATAATACTTTTCATACAAATAATCATAAAAAACAAACAAGCACAAAAATAAACAAAATGTTTTTAATCTTCTAGTGCAGTACCTTGAACAGTACAGTAATACGGTACAATGGCTGGCATATAAGAGCTGGCATCAAGTGAAAAGGCAGTGAGAGTTACTGACTGGAGGAGCGAGTGGGTAGGAGATAGAACTGAAGGATCATTGTGTGTTAGCCAGTCAGTCGTATCCAACTCTTTGCGACCCCGTGGATTGCAGCCTGCCAGGCTCCTCTGTCCATGGAAATCTCCAGGCAAGAATACTGGAGTGGGTTGCCATTTCCTTCTCCAGGGGATCTTCCCATTCCAGGGATTGAATCTGGGTCTCCTGCACTGCAGGCAGATTCTTTGCCACTGAACCATTAACAGTAGGAAATAGAGGGCAAGTTGCAATCTCACTCAAGGCTGCTGTTGATGGCATAGGTTTTAGTTTCTTGCTGGATTCGATTCTATCTACCCTCTTGAAAAAGTGATTCAGTGATATCTGTGTAGTAACTCTTTCTCTTCATAGATGACTTGGTAGCACTGGATTACGTTCTGAATGACTGCTGCAACCATATGTACTGTTCTGCACTGGGGTCCTGTTGGCACCAGTGGTGAAGAGCCTGCCTGCCATTGCAGGTAGACATGAGACGCAGGTTTGATCCCTGGGTTGGGAAGATCCCCTGGAGGAGGGCATGGCAACCCATTCCAGTATTCTTGCCTGGAGAATCCCATGGACAGAAGAGCCTGGTGGGCTGTGGTCTATAGGGGCACAAAGAGTTGGGCACTATTGAATTGACAGCATGCATGCAGGCACATCTCAGAAACTAACAGTGCCTCCTCAAATAAATAAAATCCCCTTGCCATTTCCTGGATCATGTAGCTCTCTGGTTCTTCAGTTTCTTCTTCCTCTTGTCTCTCTTCGTCCTTTCTCTGGGCCTCCAATCCCATCAGGTCTTCATTAGTAAGCCCCTCATGTTGCACAGCAATAATACATTAAAGTACACAAAAGCACAACCACTTGTAGAGGATGCGTGTACATGACAATGTACACCAGAGACATGAGCTACTTATGTGACTGAACATACAAATGCATGTTTGCCTCTTTGAAGTTTTACAGCTTGAAGGCTCATATGTAGGGGACTTACTATGTAGACTACATGAGGCTGAAAAAGACAGACTCTTATAGATGAGGTAAGTTCTACTGGAGTTCAGTTTGTGCCTTGTTGTAAACATGTTATTTTGTGCCTCTGACCCAATTTCCAAAATCAAGTTTTCCTCTAACATTATTTCTCTGTTGACATACAGGAGCCAATGGTCTCTCTCTCTCTCTGTCACACACACACACACACAAACCCAGAGCAAAGAGTGAGAGCAAGTACCAGCATCAGACATGAAAATCTGTTACCACCTCCTTGATCTTTGTAGTTGAATTAATTTTAAAATAAATTTGTGAATATGTGATAGAAGAAAGGAACTAGAAAAAAGCCCATAACTGTTTATGTCTACAGTCTTAAACTATCATTTGTTGGAACTATGAAACTAAAAAGAACAGAAAAGTTCTAATTTGATGAAGTTGTAACTTGATGAAGAATGATTAGATGTTAACTATAAAAGCTTTTCATTGAAATAACACCTCTTCTATAGGTTTCCATGTTGTTCAGATTTACTGTTTAAAGCAAGTTTCAACATCAGTGAGGTTGACGCTTTAATGCTTCTGTGAAAATTGAAAGCCTTGGAAATCTACTTGGATTAATTAATTTCTTAAAGATTTTTTTTTAGTGAATGATTATGGATACTTTCTCAATACCAGTTAGTCAACTATACACATGCCTGACAAAGTACTCACTGATTCTGGTGCCATGTCTGTGATAGATATTAACCAAAAACTATATCTGCTACACGTCCTGGGCAACACAATCTTTATGAAATCTTTTATGAAGAATATTTGTCTGTATTATTCTTTACTTGAAGTACATTCATTTTGGTTTTGGTATTAAAGAAATGCTGGCCTTATACAGTATGCTGAGAAATATGTATTCCTCTTCAGTTTTCTGGAAGAGTTTGTAGAACTGGTATTATTTCCTCTTTAAATATTTGTTAAAATTCCTCAGTGAAGCTATCTGAATGGGGGATATTTTAGTGTCAAGGATTTAACTAAAAATTTAATTCTTGGCTGATATTGTAATACTAGGATTATCTATTTTTCCTTGAGGGAATTTTAGTAGGTTGTGCCTTTCAAAGAATTTATCCATTTAAGATGTCAAATCCATTAGAATGAAGTTATTATCATATTCTCTGTTATCCTTTTTTGGTTTGGTTTCCTCCTATTATCCTTGTAATATGTACAGAATCTATAGCAAAATTGCCTCTATCATTCCTGATATTACCAATTTGTGGTATCTTTTTTTGTTTCCCATTAGTCTTGTTAGAAGTTTATTAATTTTATTGGTTTTCTTAGAGATGCACTTGAAAAGTAATGATTTTTTCTATTGCTTTTCTATTTTCAACTGATATATTCTCTGACTTTTATTATTTTATTTATTTTAAATTTTAAATAACTTTGATTTTAACTTGCTCTTCCTCTTCTGAGGAACTTGAGATCATTGATTTGAGATTTTCTGTATTAATTGACATTTATTACTATATATTTCCCTCCAAATATTGCCTTAGAAACATCCCACAGATTTTGATACTGTATTTTTCATTCTCACTCAATGCAAAATACTTTCTAATTTCACTTTTGGTTTCCTCTTTGACCCATGAAGTTTGTTATTTGTGAGTTTTTCAGATACTTTAAACATTTCTAATTTTATCTGTTTGTGGTTAGACAGTATATCTTATATGACTTTAAATCTTCTAAATTTATTAGACTTTTTTTATGACCCAGAATACACTCTGTCTTGGTAAACAATCCATGTGCACTTGAAAAGAATGCATATTCTGCTGTTGCTGGGTGGAGCACTCTATTAACGCCAAGTATACCAATCTTGTTAATAGTGTTGCTTGTCTTCTATATCCTTAATTTTGTCCTATCAATTATTGAGAGGGGATAGTTGAAATCTCCTGTAATTGTACATTTACCTATTTTTCCTAGCAGTTCTATTAGTTTTTGTGTTTGAGACTGTTATTAGGTTAATAAATGTTAGGATTGGTTTGTCCTTTGAGTACGTTGACTTTCTCATCATTGTAGAATGATCCTTTATATCTCTGGTGATATTGTTTGCTCTGAAATTTGCTTTGATATTAATATAACCACTTCAGCATGCCTGATTGGTGTTATCCTGGTATATGTTTTCTCATCTTTTAAATCTAGTATATCTTGGTATATAAAAGGTATTTCTTATGGGAAGTATGTAATTAGATCTTTTTGTATCCAATCTGCTAATGTTTGCTTTTGCAACATTTAGGTTCTAGGTTATTTACATTAGGGTTGATTCTGCTATGTTGATTTTTTTTCTCTGTTATTTTTTTCCCTTTGTTCTTCTCCTCTGCTTTTGCATTAATAAAAATTATTTCATGGTCCAATTTTATTGCCTTTGTTTTATTGATATTTCTAAGTCTTTTTGTATTATTTTAGTAGTTGCATTTGTGTTTATCCCGACCTATTTTCAAGTGGCGTGATATACTTCATGTTTAGTGCAAGTAATATTTCATTCTAGTACTAGTACTTTTGGATGGATTTTTTTCTTGGCTATGTCTTCAACCTCATTAATTTCTTCTTTGCCAACGTCTACTCTGTTAATCCTAACAATTGTATTTTCATTTCAGACATTGTTTTCATCTTTAGAAATACAGTTTGTTCCTTTTAAAGAATATATCTTTCATATCTCTACTTAACATGTCATTTTTTTCTCTAGCTTCTTGACCATGCTGAATATAGTTATGATAACTTTAATATCTTGTATAAGCTATCATCTGTGTTATATTTGTTTTGGATTCAGTTGGTTGACTTTTCTCATTATGATCATTTATTTGCATAACTTTTCATTTCTATTTTGAGGCCAGAGTTATGAATTATAACTTGTTGGATCCTGGATGTTTTGTAATCTATAAATACTTCCAAATATTTGTGCATTCATGTTATGGTACTTGGAAACAGCTTGATTCTTTCAGTTCTTGCTCTTAGGCTTTGTTAAACATGATCATAATACAATTTGTTGCTGTTCAGTTGCTTGGTAGTGTCCGACTCTGACTAATACAATTGAGTCAGTTGCTAATTTGCCCTACTACTGAGGGAAAACACTTCTGAATATTCTTCCAAATGCCCATGAAGTATGAAGCTTTACACTGTATCAGATGAGAGCAAACATTAATTCTGGCTCTGTATGTACCCCAGGGATTGTTCTTTCTAATGTTTCTCAGTGTTTTCTCTCCACTGTTTAGAGATTTCTTATAAATTCTGAGCACTTTGGATGCCTCCTTCAGATCTCTAAATTTCTCTGTCTTCACAATTTTCTTCTCTCTGGTATTCTTCCCTACGATATCTGGCAATCTTGACCTTTGCAGACTTACAACTTGGACATTTTCACCAAGAGCTATGTTGGAGCCATCATAGGGCTAATCTTGTTAGATTGTGTGGTAAGTCACTTAAGTCATGTCCAACTCTATGCAACCCCATGGACTGTAGCCCACAAGGCTCCTTTGTCCATGGGATTCTCCAGGCAAGAATACTGGAATGGGTTGCCATGCCCTTCTGCAGGGGATTTTCCTGACCCAGGGATGAAAGCCGTGTCTCTTATGTCTCCTGAATTGGCAGGCGGGTTCTTTACCACAAGTGCCATCTGGAAAGTCGTCTTGTTAGCTTAGCTGATCTCTTATGGCTTGATTTCCAGTGTCTTGAGAACCACTGTTTTACTTATATGCCTTGCTTTGTAGTTTTCATGCATGAAGAAAAATCTTTTCTCTGAAACTCCTTTCTGACCTGAAGTATAAATTCTGTTGAGCTATTTTCATGTTTTTATTAGCTGTTCCCATAGAGAAGGGAATGGAAACCCGCTCCAGTATTCTTGCCTGGAGAATTCCATGGATAGAGGAGCCTGGAGGGCTACAGTTAATGGAGTCACAAAGAGTTCGACATAACTGAGCTACTAACACTTTCACTTCATAACTACTTTAAAAAATGTCATCATTTTTTGCCCATTTAAAAAATAAGGTTATTCTTTTTTTTTTTATTGAGCCGTATTTATTCTTTTTATATTATGGAAAACTTTTAATGCCGAAAGTTCTAATATTAATGAAGTCTAGTTTATCAAGTTTTTCTTTAATAATACTTTGTGTCTTACCTGAGAAAACCTGACTGAAAAGATCATGAAGATTTTCCTCTATATTTTCTGTTAGAAGTTTTATAACTCTAAGTTTTAAGTTTAAAATACATTTTAGGTTAAAATTTGTATGATATAATAGATAAGATTCACTTTTCTTATTCATGCAACCCCATGAACTGTAGCCCACTAGGGTCCTCTGTCCATGGAATTCTCCAGACAAGAATACTGGAGTGGGTTGCCATTTCCTTCTCCAGGAGATCTTCCCAACCCAGGGATTGAACTCGGGTCTCCCATGTTGTAGGCAGATGCTTTACCATCTGAGCCACCAGGGAAGTCCTGGACCAAGGTACTATATAGTAAAAGGGACTATACTCAATATTTTATAATAACCCATAAGGGAAAAATATCAGAAAAAGAATAGATATATGTATATGTACAACTGAATTACTTTGTTGTACACCTGAATACTGCTGTGTTTCAGCAGTATTTGTTGAAAGGACTGTTCCTTTCTGTCAAATTACTTAGACACTGGGTTAAAAATTAATTTAGTTATGGTCCTTTTTCTAGGCTAGTCAGTTTATTGTACATTATATCAATATCACTGTATTGATTNGATCTTCCCAACCCAGGGATTGAACTCGGGTCTCCCATGTTGTAGGCAGATGCTTTACCATCTGAGCCACCAGGGAAGTCCTGGACCAAGGTACTATATAGTAAAAGGGACTATACTCAATATTTTATAATAACCCATAAGGGAAAAATATCAGAAAAAGAATAGATATATGTATATGTACAACTGAATTACTTTGTTGTACACCTGAATACTGCTGTGTTTCAGCAGTATTTGTTGAAAGGACTGTTCCTTTCTGTCAAATTACTTAGACACTGGGTTAAAAATTAATTTAGTTATGGTCCTTTTTCTAGGCTAGTCAGTTTATTGTACATTATATCAATATCACTGTATTGATTCCTGATAGCTTTACCAGTTAATCTTGAAATGAGATGGTATATGTCTTTCACCTTTATTCTTTTTCAAAACTGTGTTTGTGTTTTGTTTCTCTGTATTTTTATAATTTTTAGAATACATTTGTAAATTTCCACAAAGTATGCCTGATGGAATCTTTTCTGGGATTCCATCAAATGTATAGATCAATTTGGGGAAGATTTGCTTCTTAAAATATTAAATCTTTAATCCATAATCTTAGTATATTTTCCACTTTAAAAGTTTTCTTTACATTTTCATTAATTTCTCTCAGTAGTGTTTTTTTGCTGTTGTCACTGTACAAAACTAGTTCATATATTTTGTTAAATATATCATTGATTAAGCTATTATCATTGATTAATAGCTTAATGCTATTATAAATAAAAAAAATTAAATAATATTTTCTAATTGTTTGCTGAAAGTGTTTAGGTATACACATGATTTTTGTATGCAGCCCTTCTATTTTGCAATGTTAAAATCACTTTTTAGTTCTACTAATTTTTTTTTTCAGATTTTGTAGAGTTGTCTAGGTTCACAGCCACAGGTAGAGATAATTTTACTTCTTCCTTTCCCTTCTGCATCCTTTTTGTATTATTTTACTTTGTTTTCTTACATTTTTGCCATGAGTAGGGTAGGGAAAGTATCAAACAGGACTAGTGAGAGAGAATATCCTCACCTTCCTTCCTATTCTAGGGGGAAAGTGCTCAATCTTTCTCTACTATAATGTTACTTACAATTTTTAAAATGGGTTTCCTTTGTCAGATTGAGGAAGTTTCTTCTATTTCCAATATGTTGGTGGTTTTTATCATGATTGTGTGTAGAATTTTGCTAGATGGATTTTCTCATCTATTTATTGCTGTTGCTAAGTTGCTTAAGATGACTATATTATTTTTCTCTTTGATGTCCTGTGTGTGTGTTAGTTGCTTAGTCATATCTAATTCTTTGCAACCCCATGGACTATAGCCCACTAGGGTCCTCTGTCCATGGAATTCTCCAGGCAAGAATACTGGAGTGGGTTGCCATTTCTTTCTCCAGAAGATCTTCCCAACCTGGGGGTTGAACTCGGGTCTCCCACGTTGTAGGCAGATGCTTTACCATCTGAGCCATCAGGGAATTCCTGAACCAAGGTACTATATAATAAAAGGGACTATACTCAATATTTTATAATAATCCATAAGGGAAAAATATTGGAAAAAGAATAGATATATGTATATGTACAACTGAATTACTTTGTTGTACACCTGAAACTAAGAGTTTTGTAAGTCAACTATACTTCAATTTAAAAAATGCCATTATGATCAGACTACAAATTCTGTATGACTTCAGTCCTTTTAATTATTAAGGTGCACTTTGTTGGAATGAGTATTCTGTAATATCAGATATGTCAAGTTGGTTGATTGTGTTATTCAAGTCATATCTACTCACTTTTTGTGTCTATGTTTTCCACCCATTTACTAAAGTGTTGAAATCTTCAATTGCTATTGTGGATTTGTTTCTTTTAAGTTCTTTAGCTTTTGTTTTAAATATTTTGAAGAACTGTTGTTTAGAATATTCCATTTAGTATTGCTTTTTTTCTTTCTTAAAATTAATTAAATAATTAAAAAAATTTTACTTTACAGTACTGTATTGGTTTTGCCATACATTAACATGAATCTGCCACAGATGTACATGAGTTCCCAATCCTGAACCCCCCCTCCACTTCTCTCCCCATATCATCTCTCTGGGTCATCCCAGTGCACCAGCCNTTGTTATTCTGTTCCATATTTGGTCCATGGGAGTTCCTTCAGGCAGATCCAATGTCTTCTTGACATGCACTCTTTATTTTTTTTTTTGAAAAATCATTGCTTTCTGGCAAGGCAAGATATTCCAGGATTATCATAGTCTTTTTTCTGCTCCAAGTCCTAAAATCAGCCAACTCCTTAAGGAATTCTGTTTTTTTAGTGAAGAGTGGCATTTAGAAACCAAAATCTGTGCTAAGTATGTTCATTGCTATAGGCCATTTTTGCTTTTAGGTCCTCTCAGGAAATAGACATAGGAAATATATTTATATTTATGTTTTTTAATGCATATATACATATACATAGATCTGTATGTTTATATACACACATATATTTATGTAAATATCTATCTCTATTTCTGTATCTTTGTATCTCTCATCTCTATTTGTCTTAAGAAAGAAATTTGAATTTACACTGGTACCCTCAATTCCAATCTAAAATAACAGGATTATTCTAAGCTTTTCCTTTTTCATATATATAAATTTATTTTTGGACATTAAGAAAATCTGACTGTCATCAACCACAATATACTTATTTGTTTGCTTAAATACCAGTCTCAGAGACACATAAGTTATCTCCTTGGCCCTGACATCATGGACCCCATCCAAATGAGACTTTTTTCTCAGCCCTGGCCCCAGAGAATATACCAATCAAATCTTTGAACATCTTGCCCCACCCTTGTCCCCCATCAGCCTTTCCAAAATTCTGGTGGAGTCCATAGCCAAATCCTCTCTTGTCCTGACTTTGTCTCAATGCAGTGTATATACCAGGTGACTTCTCATCCAGCAAACTCATGCAGGCAATATACTTTCAAATAAAACTATACCACCTCAGAGGTACTATGAATACCTTATAGTAAAATAATCTTAATTTCTCCCTTTTATCCTTTATACCATTCATTCACTTCACTTACACACATATATCTGTTTACATAGATGTACATAATAGAATACATTGCTACTATTTTTGTTTTGAATGAACTGTTGTCTGTTAGCTAAATTAAGAATAAGAAAATAAACATTTTGTTTTACCTTCACTTATTCCTTCTCTGATGCTCTTCCTTCATGTAGTTCCAGGTTTCTGGTTTATATTATTTTTCTTTTCCCTAAAGAATTTCTATTAACAACAGTGTTTTGTTTTTTGTTTTTTTGCAAAGTAACTCTACTGGCAACAGATTTCCTCAATTTTTGTTTGTCTGAGAAAGTCTTTTTTTCTCCATTTTTAAAAAGATAATTTTGCAGGGTACAGAATTGTAGTTTGTTGCTTTTTTTTCTCTCAATACTTTTTACTATTTCACCTCTCTTTTTGCTTATATTTCAGCTCTGTTCTTACTTCTTGCTTTTGATTCTCCAAAGATATTTTCCCCCCTCTGCTTTCTTTCATTTTTCTCTTATTTGAAAACAACATGTCTATGTGTAAGGTTTTTTGTTTGTTTGTGGGGTGTTGCGGATCTGTGGTTTGGCATCTGATATTAATTTGGGGAAATAGTCATTATTGCTTCAAATATTTTTTNCCCCCTCTGCTTTCTTTCATTTTTCTCTTATTTGAAAACAACATGTCTATGTGTAAGGTTTTTTGTTTGTTTGTGGGGTGTTGCGGATCTGTGGTTTGGCATCTGATATTAATTTGGGGAAATAGTCATTATTGCTTCAAATATTTTTTTCTATTCCTTTCCCTCTTTTCCTTCTTATATTCCCATTATGTGTAGGTTGTACATTTTGCAGTTCTCTGTTCTTGAATATTCTGTCCGTTTTTTTTTTTTTTTCACTGTACTTTTCAATTTTGGAGTTTTTACTGAAATATTCTTGATAAGACATTCTTTCCTTAGACATGTTTAGTTTGCTAAAAGAACCCATCAAATACTTTCTTCATTTTCTTAGTATGTTTTTGATCTCTAGCATTTCCTTTGGCTCCTTTTTTCAAATTTCTATCTCTCTGCTTACATTGCCCATCTCTTCTTGTATGCTGCTTACTTTATCCATTAGAACCCATAGAGTATTAATCATAGTTGTTTTAAAAATCTCAGTCTGATTATTCCAACACAACTGCCATATACAAGATTGGTTCTGATGCTTACTTCAGAAGACACCCCAAACCTCAGTGAGACAGGAAGGCTAGAGTGAGCTGGGTTTGAGTATTTCATTTTCCCAAGATTAATTAGGCTCTGTTAAAGCCCCAGGTGATTACACTCTGGTTAACTCGTTTCTCCTGAGACAAGTCTTGTTAAGAGCAGAGAGCTCTGACTTCACAATGGTTCCCATTTCCTCTCTCCCTGCTGGAAGCTCAAGAGGGATTTTTCTTCAGTATTTTGTTTGAGGACTTGGTAGGACTCCTGGAGGTAAAATGCACAAAAGTGTGCCCCACTCCCAATGACTGGGTCCTCTGGAGTTTTTAACTCGCAAACTGAGCCTCCAGTAATTTGTCAGTGATACTTTAGCTTTCCCTACTCTAGCCTTGGCGCCTATGGGTGTTTCAGCTCATGGGGTTCTGTCCCTGTAAGTTGTGATTGTCTATATCTGCTTGTTGTACAACCCTGTGACCTCACTTCTTTTATAGATCTCAGCAGAGTTGTTGATTGGTTGTTTAGCATGTTACTTTTTGTTAAGTGGTGACTTCCAAGCTTCTGGGAAACTGAATTGAAAACTAGAATATTTAGGCCTTTTAAAATTTCTCTTAGCAATGTCTTAGAATTTTCAGGGGCTTGGTCTTGCACATATTTAGTTAAATTGTATCCCAAGGTATTTCATATTTCTTAATGGATACTTGAAAAAACTTTTGTCTTGTAATAGTTCATTGCTACTGTATGTAAATACAATGATTTTTACATGATGAATTTGTATCTTACACCCTTGTGACAAAAATCCAGAAATAGCAAAATTAAAACCCACCAAATCAAATAGTATTTAGTGTTTATTATGCATATCATAGTTCTAGAAATGGGTGTATAAACTGACACATAGCTCAAAGGCATGAAGTTATAGGATGGCTTATAGAGAGAAAATGAGGAAGTTGTTTTCCCTATATGACTGGTTATTACAATGTGGGATTCCATACAAGGGACCAGTTAAATGATTGTCTTATTCCGTTTTTAGGAAGATGGCTTAAGTTTCTTTGTGATTATCAGAGACATTTACAAGAAACCATCCTAAATTAAATTTTCCCTGCATTCATGAAATAAGCAAGATTTAGTTTTCCTTACATGGCTTAAATAGTTTTGTCTGCTCATGGCATTCTCAAGTTTGATATCCATTTTATTTTTAATTTTAATATCAGTAAATAGCTTTTTGTACATTCCTTAAGATTTTCTCTATGCTGATGATGAAACGGGAAAATTTTTATCTTCTTTTTTCCAGTTCATATTTCTTTTATGCCTTTCCTGATTGAAATAATTAGCACCTCTAAAACAATGTTGAATAGAATTTATAAGAGCAAATATTTTTGCCTTGATCCTGATTCTTGGGAGAGAGAACTTTGGCGTTGGCTGTGGGTTTTTGTAGATGCCCCTTATACCTTCTTTTTGTAGTTGGATAAGAGTTTTTAATCATGAATAGGTGTTCACTTTTACCAAATGCTTCTTATTCATCCTATTTTAAACCTGGTAATATATTAAATTACATTAATAGATTTAAAAATGCTAAACCAATCTTTTTTCCTGAGATAAATCCCACTTAGTCATGATATATTATCTGTTTTATATATTTCAGATGTCAGATTTGATTTGCTAAATTTTTAAAAGTATTCCTACATCTGTTTTCATGAAGAATATTTGTATTTTTCTTTTTAATAATGTTTTTTAATGAATTGGAAAATGTACTCCCCCTACCCACCCTTCCATTTTCTGGAAGAATTTGTCTGTATTTGTTTGTTTTCCTTAAGTGTTAGGCAAAATTCAACCAAGAAGGTGTAAATGTATATGCTCCTGTTGCTTTTGTTGTGGAAAGCATCTTCAGATTGTCATAGATCCAGGTGTTTCAGGTTACCTATTTATTCTTGAGTGAATTTTGATAGTGTCTTTCAAACTATGTGTTCATTTTATCTAAGTTGAATTTTTAAAGATAAAGCTAACCTTAAATTTCCCTCATAATCCTTTTAATATTGATAAAGTATTTAGTATGACACATTTTTATTTTTAATATTATTAATTTGAATGTCATCACTTTTTCCTGATAAATCTGGATAGAATTATTCAATTTATTTATCTTTTCAAAGAGCAGCTTCATTGATATTTCTCTAATTTTGTTTTATATATAAATCACTTCTATTCTTAATTAGTCCCTAAATTCATCACTTTGGGTTAAATTCCTTTTTTTCCCTACTATTTAGTGCAATGACATCTTTGGTTTGATATAAAATTTGATCTAAACCTTTTGTCTTTTCTAATGCTTAAGCATGTTATACTGTAAATTACTCTCTGAGCACTGTTTGCACTGGATTTCTCAAATACTGATTTGTTGCATTCAGTGTTATCCACTACAAAATATTTTCTAATGTCCATATAATTTCTTCCTTGAAGATTATTTAGAAGGAAGACATTTAACTTCAAAATGCTTGGGACTTCTAGATGTCTTATTTTTGCTGATTTTTAAATTTAAACTTCGGCCAAGGAAAAAAGATTTCCATCTTTTAAGCGGTACTGAGATTAGTTTTATGGCTGAGTATATGCTCCATCTTGGTTATTTTTCCATGTGCTTTGAGAAGACTATGTATTCTGAAGCTGTAGCATTATGAAGTGAAGGGAAGTCGCTCAGTCCTGTCCGACTCTTTGCGACCCCATAGACTGTAGTGTACCAGGCTCCTCTGTCCATGGGATTTTCCAGGCAACAGTACTGGAATGGACTGCCATTTCCTTCTCCAGGGATCTTCCCAACCCAGGGCTCGAATCCAGGTCTCCCGCATTGTAGACAGACACTTTACCATTTGAACCACCAGGGATTATAGTTTTCTTTAAATGTCATGTAGGTTAAGATAATTGACAATGTTGTTCAGATCGACATTATTATAGATGGTTTTGCTGGTTATTCTGTTTTCTGGGAAATGTGTGTTAAAGTCCCCAGCCAAAATGGTAGATTTGTCTTTATTTTTTCTTCCAGTTTTTGCTTCATATATTTTGAAACCCTTTTATTGAGTCAAGTATATTTATAATTATTTTATCTTTTTATACACTGACTTTTATAATGGTGAAATATCCTTTTCTATCTCTAAAACTACCACTTGTCTTTATTTCTTATTATATCAATATTCAGTTGTTTTTGTTGTTTACAAATAAACATTTTGACAGCTTTCACTTTCAGTATCTGTGTTTCTTTTTAAGGTTTTGTATGCAGCAGACACACAAAGAATGACATACGAAGAATGCAAAAGTTCATTTATATCCAGGTGGCAGTCTTTAACTATTGATTCAAGTCTTTTATAGTTCATGTAATTATGGATACAATTGCATTTAGATCTGCTTTTTACTATCTACTTAAAATTTTTCTTATTGAAGTTTTGTTTCTTTCATTTTTTTACCTTTTAAAATCAATAAAATGAATTTCAAAATGCTATTTCATACCTGTTATTTATATCTACATTTTTTAGTGGTTGCTAAAATGTTAAAAATATAGCTTATACCTAGTCAGTCTGCTTAGAAATAATTCTAAATTCAATTCAGTCACTCAGTCATGTCCAACTCTTTGCGACCCCATGAATCGCAGCACACCAGGCCTCCCTGTCCATCACCAACTCCCGGAGTTCACTCAGACTTGGATCCATCGAGTCCGTGATGCCATCCAGCCATCTCATCCTCGGTCGTCCCCTTCTCCTGCCCCCAGTTCCTCCCAGCATCAGAGTCTTTTGCAATGAGTAAACTCTTTGCATGAGGTGGCCAAAGTACTGGAGTTTCAGCTTTAGCATCATTCCTTCCAAAGAAATCCCAGGGCCGATCTCCTTCAGAATGGACTGGTTGTATCTTCTTGCTGTCCAAGGGACTCTCAAGAGTCTTCTCCAACACCACAGTTCAAAAGCATCAATTCTTCGGTGCTCAGCCTTCTTCACAGTCCAACTCTCACATCCATACATGACTACTGGAAAAACCATAGCCTTGCCTCTTATAGAATACAGGAGCCTTATAACAGTATGTGTTTCCATTTTCTCCTTCTTCTTAAGACTTGTCATGCATATGTCTATTTAGTCCATAAAGCAACAGATAACATGTAGTACTTTTTTACCTTATATACTCATATAGTTTACAAAAAGTAAAGAGAAAATAATAGTTTTATATTTACCCATACTTTTACTATTTGTAATAATCTTCATTCTTCCCTGTATATCTGAGTTGTCATCTAGTGTCATTTAGTTTCATATTGAAGAACTCCCCTTAGCATTTCCTAAACTACATGTGTGTTTCCATACTGTAGTGGTTATCACGTTCACCTAAGATGTGAAAGGACCCCAGTTCGCAACAGGGCAGAAANTAATCTTCATTCTTCCCTGTATATCTGAGTTGTCATCTAGTGTCATTTAGTTTCATATTGAAGAACTCCCCTTAGCATTTCCTAAACTACATGTGTGTTTCCATACTGTAGTGGTTATCACGTTCACCTAAGATGTGAAAGAACCCCAGTTCGGAACAGGGCAGAAACAGTGGGGATCTCCTGTTTTCTCAGCTAAAACCCTTTCTTGAGAACCAGAGATCAAATTGGATCATAGAGTAAGCAAGATAATTCCAGAAAAACATCTACTTCTGCTTCAATAACCATGCTAAAGCTTTTAACTGTGTGGATCACAACAAACTGCGAAAAATTCTTCAAGAGATGGGAATACCAGACCACCCTACCTGCCTCCTCTGAAACCTGTGTGCAGGTCAAGAAGCAACAATTAGAACTGGACAGGGAACAACGGAGTGGTTCCAAACTGGGAAAGGAGTACGTCAAGGCTGTATATTGTCACCCTGCTTATTTTACTACTATGCAGAACACATCTACTTCAAAATGCTGGGTTGGATGAATCACAAGCTAGAATCAAGATTGCCAGGAGAAATATCAANAGAACTGGACAGGGGACAACGGAGTGGTTCCAAACTGGGAAAGGAGTACGTCAAGGCTGTATATTGTCACCCTGCTTATTTTACTACTATGCAGAACACATCTACTTCAAAATGCTGGGTTGGATGAATCACAAGCTAGAATCAAGATTGCCAGGAGAAATATCAACAACCTCAGATATGCACATGATACCACTTTGATGACAGAAAGCGGAGAGGAACTAAAGAGTCTCTTGATGAAGGTGAAAGAGGAGAGTGAAAAAGCTGGCTTATAACTCAGCATTCAAAAGACTAAGGTCATGGCATCCAGTCCCGTCACTTCATGGCAAATAGATGGGGGAACAATGGAAACAATGACAGATTTTATTTTCTTGAGCTCTACAATCACTGTGGATGGTAACTGCAGCCATGAAATTAAAAGCCACTTGCTTTTTGGAAGAAAAGCTATGGCAAACCTAGACAGTGAATAAAAAAGCAGAGGCATCACTTTGCCAACAAAGGTCCACATTGTCAAAGCTATGATTTTTCCAGTAGTCATGTACGGATGTGAGAGTTGGACCATAGAGAAGACTGAGTGCCAAAGGATTGATGTTTTCAAACTGTGGTGCTGGACGAAGACTCTTGAGAGTCCCTTGGACATCAAGGAGATCAAACCAGTCAATCCAAAAGGGAATCAACCTTGAATATTAATTGAACGGACTAATGCTGAAGCTTCAATACTTTGACCACATGATGCAGAGAGCTGACTCATTCACAAAGACCCTGATGCTGAGAAAGACTGATGGCAGAAGGAGAAGGGGGTGACAGAGAATGAGATGGTTGGATGGCATCACTGACTCAATGGACTTGGTTTGAGCAAACTCCAGGAGATAGTGAAGGACAGGAAGCCTGACACGCTGCACTCCATGGGGTCACAAAGAGTCAGATAGGACTTAGCCACTGAACATCAACAGCAATACTACATATCTATTCCTGACAGCTTCTCTAATTTTTAATCTTAAAAATGTTCTTAATTTGCTTTTATTTTTGAAGTATAGCTTTGCTGTAAATAACTTTTTATCCTTTAGTGCTTTGAACATCTATCCCAGTGTCTTCTGATTTTCATGGTTTCTCATGAGAAGTCAGTCATCAACTTTTGTGGTATGTCCACTCTCTCCATACATCCTGAAGTGTTTTGCTCTGACTTTTTTTTCCAGACTGTCTCTTTATCTTTTGCTCATAGCAGTTTGTCTCTGTGTCTAGGTATATATTTCTTTTTATTTATCTTGACTGATATTTGTTGATCTTTCTGAATCTATAAATTAATATTTTCTACAAAATTTGTAAATTTCTAGTTAATGTTTTTTTTCAAATTTTTTCTGCCTCTTTGTCTCTCTCCTTTCTTTCTGGAATTCCAAATATGCACATGTTAGACTATTTCAGAGGTCTTGTTCTTTTTTCCTCTGTTCTTTGGCTTAGAGAATTTTTATTGATCTATTTTAAGTTCACTGGTTCTCTTTGTAAGTCATGTAAATGTCTCCTATGGAACTCATCTAGTTAATTTTATGGATTCCTTTTTAAGATGCTTTGCCATCTTTGAGCTTTGTACTCTGACACTTAAGGTTTCTGTGGCCAAATTACGCATAGTTGGGAAATGTACTTAGCTGGGAAAAGCATTAGGTATGGATTCTGTATAGTTTTACCTTTCAAGAGGTTATTTTTCTTTGATCTCTTTCTGTATTTTCCACCATATTGTCAGCCAGGTGTTTGGACAGCTTTTGTTCTTAATTTTGATCTATTTCTTTGATTCTCTTAGAGTCTGGATTTTCCCTTTACATTTTCAGCTGCTTTGCCTGCACTGAACTCTGGTATCTGGCACTTTTACTCTGTGTGTCTATAGTTTTTCCCTACATCATATTCTGTAGCTGTTGGGGTAGACGATACTTTTGGGCCAATAAGTCGTAAAATAAAACTCATTTTCCTTTAAGTTGCATTTTTTAAAAAGCTCAACTTTCTTTCTTCTCTGTCTGCTTTTGAATTCTGTATGGCATATTTAAAAGTTCTCTATCCAGTTTTAAAATATTATATGTAGANGTGTGTGTGTGTGTGTGTGTGTCTGTATTTCCTTTTTGGAACTAAAAGATGCTCCATCTCCTTTTGTATATTTCCTTCCCCAGTCCTAGAATTATCTGTTTCTCTAAGGAGCTGTGACTTCATTATGAAATGATATTAGAAGCCAAGATCTGGGTGCAAGGTGTGCTTGTTGCTACTTAACACCACTTCTTTTAGGCTTTCTTAGCTGCAGGAATAAAGAAATGTACATCTATAAATATTTATATATGTAACCATCTGCATCTGTATTAAGCTAAACATGAGATCATAGTTTTGTTTCCAACAGTAATCTATTACTACATGGGTGATTCTAGGCTCTACTACTTGCATATCTGTAAATTCTCATTCCAACAGTGAAAAACTGTCTGCCATTCATTTAACTAGTCATTAAATTCTAGTATATACGTGTAGCAGCTTTAAAACTGTTAACCCCATACATGTATGAAACAAGTTTATCAACTAGAGAAAAGTGATTATGTGCAGTTTGTTTGTCTTTAGTTTTACAGATTCCATTAATTTTCAAAGCTATTTAGGTTAGTTTCTTTTCCCCATCCCCTTTAGTGAGGCTGTTTTGTACATTTGCCATATAGTTAGATTCCCTGACCGCCAAAATTATTTAAAAAGTTTTTGCATTCTTCAGGGTTCACTCCTTGTGCTGCCCTATGGATTTTGATATACGATCATACATCCACCATTATAGTATCATACACAACAGTTTCATTGTCCTAAAAAGTCCCCTGTACTTTATCTCTTCATGCTATACTCCCTCAAACTCCCTGAAACCACTAACCTCTTTATTGTCTCTCTAGTTTTTCCTTTTTCAGAATGTCATATAATTATTATTGGAATCATATAGTATATGGCCTTTTCAGACTGAGTCCTTTTACTTAGCTATACACATTTAAAATTTATTCATATCTTTTTGTTACTTGATAGCTCATTTCTTTTTACTGCAAAGTAATAGTCACTTGTAAGGATGTGTCACAATTTATTCACCTATTGGAGGATATCTTGGACATTTCTAATTTTGGCAATTATAGTTAAAGCTATAAACATTCATCTGGAGGTTTTGTGCGGGCATAAAATTTGAAATCAGTTCAGTAAATATCTAGGAGTGATTGTTGGATTGTGTAGTAGGACTGTTTAGCTTTGTAAGAAGCTGCCAAATGTCTTATAAAGTGGCTGTATCTACTTAACAGTTTTTAGAGAACAAATCCTTTCAACAGTTTACCCACATTATTACTATAGTGTGGTGATTAGTTGCACAGGCTTTGGAACAAGAGTGCTTGGGTTCAAGTCTTGATTCTACTATTTATTAATTATGTAACTTTCAGAATATTGGATAATCTCTCTGTGCCTCAGTTTCCTTCTCTATAAATTGAGAATATTTTAATGATTAAATTAGATGACATAATTTGTTAATTGTTGTTTTTGTCTCTTTTTCTCTCAGTGCTTTGCTTTTAATTTGTTTGAAGGGACTTCTCTCCTCCATCTCATATTCCATCTCCAACAATCAGATCTTTATTTGTAAAGTTTAGCTTCTCCTTATGGGGATAGGGGAAGAGTAGTAGCAGGAAAGGCTTTAATAGCTTTTTCTTTCAGATTCATTAAGGGAATTAGAGGCATTATTCAAGAGAGAAATATACCTTAGAGGAGGTTGTGGAGAGAGGTCCTAAAACCCAGAATGATTTTAGACCTGGGCCATTATTGAGTGTCCTATGGAAAGTTTCTCTGTAAATTAGAAAGAGACTCACTTTATAGGTAGATACAACCCAGAGACAAGACACAGTGCTTAGCCAGGGGCCGGGGCTGGATTCCAGCTCTCCCACATACCACCTAATCAGGTTCTATTATGCAGTTCACATACTACATAGCTTAGGTGTTGGCTCCCCCTGAGGGATGAAAGAAACGATTGTGGGTTCCTTGTTGGATAAGCACGTGGATCAAGTCCCTTGGAACACAGCATCTCAGAAGTGCTTAGACATCCATGCCAGGGAATGACTGTGGGATAACTGGGAAGAGTGAATCACCAAACACTGGGCTTTGGGAAAGAAAGATAGTAGCATCAATAACTTTCAGCCTTGTGTTGAAAGTTAAGGCTGATAATAACTTTCAACATAAGGCTGAAAGTTATTGTTGTCCTAGCAAACAAGCTGAAACATGTGAGAAACATTGCAGATAGAACAACAAAGTGAGTGGATATTGGAAAATCAATGTCTGAACAAGTACTGAATCACCATATGAAAAAAAGATGAAACCGGTTAGAGTCTGAGAGACCTTTCCTTTGATACATGTAAGGTTTATATGACTCTAACCTCAGAAACATGGAAGGTACCCCCTCTCAACTGATTGATTGAACTTTAGAGGGGGAAAGCATAGAGTGCATCACGAGAAACGCTGGGCTGGAAGAAGCACAAGCTGGAATCAAGATTGCTGGGAGAAATGTCAATAACCTCAGATATGCAGATGACACCACCCTTATGGCAGAAAGTGAAGAGGAACTAAAGAGCCTCTTGATGAAAGTGAAAGAGGAGAGTGAAAAAGTTGGCTTAAAGCTCAACATTCAGAAAACGAAGATCATGGCATCCGGTCCCATCACTT